>VZTY01016408.1:84094-94366 GCA_013400935.1 Turnix velox | reverse complement strand
TTTTTTTTTTTTTTTCCTCAGGTCAAATCCTCAGGATTCTTTTCTCTTACTAGCATGTGGGCCTTTCTATGACGAGATCAAGAAACTGGTTCTGCAAATCCTCTCTCACACAAAACCTTTATTCCTCATGGTCCAATTTACATCATTGAAACAGTACTCACAGGTTTAAGATTTTACCTTTTTTGCAGCTGTAATCCCTGTATGCAATGTTTCAATGTGAGCAAAATTATCCTACATTATACAGCTTTTAACCAAGACAAACCTGATATTTCAGTGAATACAAATGGGTATTGATTTATGTAGACAGCAAAATAGGGTAATAACATCCTTTTGTCATGTAAGTGCAAATAATTTGTCAACTATTTGTAGATGAAACATCGATGTAGTGTTCAGATTGTGTGTATTGATAAAATGTATATGAGCTTCTTTGTTGATATGACTTATCAGGTCATGTTTATAAAGTTCTTAATTTTTTTTTTCTAGTTTGTGGGGAAGTACTCAATAAAACACCTACCTGAGGAAATAAGGCAAATGAAATCTAGCAGTATATTTTAGTGTTGATCAAGTCTCCGAAAGTGAACTAAATGGAAGTTCAGACTGAATAATTGATTGCAGAATTTCAGATAGGATTTTTTTCTTCCTAATAGAAACACAGCCTTTGGCTTCCCTCTCACTATAATTCTATTTTAATGAAAATTTGTGAATTCTGCTTAAATATTGTAAAGTTTTTCTGTATATTCAATCTGTAGAGCTAACAAAGCAAGGAGAGAGAGCCCTATGCAAATACAACTACCAGTCAAAATTCCCTGCTAGTCTGTACATGTAAACGTCTTGGAGTGCAGATATGCTCTCAACCTGATACGGATGATCAACACTATATAGTTATCACACATCAGCATAACTTGAACAGTAGTTGAGTTTACATGATAAAAAATGATGATAACATATCTGTGCAATGATGGGCAGAAGGGAACCCTCAGGGTGGTACAGTATGCTCAGGGCTGCACATGGTGATAAGAGTGTTTAAGCTGGATACTTACAAACCCCTTGACTTGCAACTGGCATGCTGTCAGATAGTGCTGCAGCAAGCCCTTTAGGAGATTCTCAGGCTTCTTCAAGTTGCTGCTGTGGATAATATCTGATTGTCCAGAAAGGCAGCCGTGGCTTGGAAGAAACTGGTAAACTTGCAGGCAGCTCTTTGGAGCTGCTTTGGATGGTGAAATGTGAATCCACTGCTCTGAACTTCAGCATTGTCTCCAACGTCTGGGTTTTCACATATAAAGGAATGACCTTCCTCAACATTGCAAGATGGTGATGAGTTCCGTACTACCTATGAGCATCTGACTTACTCCTGTCAGCTGTGAATATTTCTGAAGGATGAAAGGGTTTTAAAGGCTTAGGGTTTTTTGGGTTATAGCTGGCAAATTATGCTGTTGGGAGATCTCATCTTAGACTTTCCAACTGTTGCTCATTGATTGCTCCTCATGCTGCAGTAATTGGGCTTCTTTTTACAGTACAGATGGCATTGCATGACATAGAGACTTTTCCTGCCTGTCTGTGGGGATAGGCTGTTAATGCATAAAAGCAGGCATGATTGGTTGCTTGACCTTTGCTGCATGCTGCCTACTTCAGAAAAACTGAATGCTGTCTGGTATATGATAAGCTCACCCTATTGAAATCCTATGGGTCCTTCATGGCTTAGAATCATAGAATGGTTTGGGTTGGAACGCTCCTTCAAGATCATCTAGTTCTAACCCCCCTGCCATGGGCGGGGACACCTCCCACTAGACCAGACTCCTCAGTGCCTAAACCAGCCTGGCCTTAAACAGGTACAGGGAGGGGCCATCCACAGCCTCTCTGGACAACCTGTTCCAGTGTCTCACCATCATCAACTTAAAGAATTTCTTTCATGCTTGATGCTGTTGTGGCCTTATGGCTCCTCCTAATAAGTTTAAGATCAATTGCTATGTAAGTAATAGCCTATTTAGCATCTGAAGATTTCAAATTGGGATCTTATACAGGACCATTTCAAGAAATCAGATCGAGAAAGATGAAAATACATGGCAAAGTATCAGATGAAAACGAGTGCTATGATTTTCTCTTTTGGCTTTATGCCAAAATGAGCCTCTTACTCAAAACAAAGTTTAGTTTGAGCCTTCTTATTTGAACACTTATTTGGCCTTGTAACAATGCAGGGGACACAGAAACACCCCTTCTTGACTCTGATTGCTCAATTTGGCTGGGGCTTCCCATTGCCTTTCTTCCCAGACTATTTATAGAATAGCAATTAAGATTAATGTATGGCTGCTCCCATTTAGTTCCTGGCTCTGCTGGGTTTTGAGCCACTCCCAGCAAGAGCTGAATGACTGAGATATTTAGCGTCCATGAGAACTCCTGAAATCAGCTGGAGTTATCTGTCACGTAGATGTGTATACCTTGAAAACAACCAGGTCTTACCTTTCTTTTTTTTGTGCGTCATCAGCTCTTTCTGTTTTGAAATTAAGTTGCTGAGGCTGAAACTAAGCAAAGAACATACTTCCCAGTTGCTACATGTAAATATATATTCAGTATTTCCTGGTCTGTTTTTGCCACTGCATTTTAAATCTATCAAATAAATAGTCATCATTGCATATGTTCATTCCCACCAGTCCTTATGGAGGTGGGGGGTGTGAGGAATGTTACATGTTCTCTATACAGTTAAAGTTTTTTTCTGGTTGTCAAGAGATAGTGAAATGTTTTCTGATGACTTTGACTACTTTGTAACCTTTATAGCTTGTATATGTGGGCTTGAATGTAGTTGCTATGAGTAGAAACTCCACCCAGTGGGCATGGTCTGAGGGCAGTAAATGATGTTTTGAGGAATGGATTCTAGTAATGAGTTTTTGGATAACATGTCCTCCTTTGATGTCATGCAGGCTGGAGGATGATGTCACAGAGAGCAGCCTTGTGGAAAAGCAGTTGAGGTAATTAATAGATGAAAAGCTGAATTAGAGCCAACAATGTGCATTTGCAGCCCAGAAAGAAAATTGCATCCTGGGATGCATCAGAGAAGCTGTGGCAAACAGATAGATCAAGAGATCCTTCTCTTCTCTTCTGCCCTTGAGACCCTACCAGGAGGACTGCATCCAGCTCTGGAGCTCTCAGCACAAGAAGGACATGGACCTGTTGGAGAGGGTCCAGAGGAGAGCCATGAAGATGATCAGAGGGCTGGAGCACCACCTCCCTTACAAGAGCAAGCTGAGAGAGTTGGGGCTGTCCAGCTTGGAGAAGGGAAGGCTCAAGGGAGACCTCACAGCAGCCTACTAGGACCTGAAGGACCCCTGCAGGTAAGCTAGGCAAGGGACTGTTTGCCAAGCCATGTAGCAATAGGACAAGGGGCAATAGTTTTAAACTAGAGCAGGGTAGGTTTAGATTGAACATTAGAAAGAACTTCTTCACCATGAGGATGATAAGGTATTGGAAGAGGTTGCCCAGAGAGGTGGTGGAGTCTCCATCTCTGGAGATATTCAAGGACAGGCTTGATGAGGCTCTGAGCAACCTGATCTAGTACAGGATGACCCTTATCACTGCAGGGAGGTTAAACCTGATGAACTTTAAAGGTCTCTTCCAACTCATCTGATTCTGTGAAATCCTTGTGATGGTCTTGTCCTGTACTTTAATAAATCCAGGCTATGAAGACAATCTCTAATTGTAGGATACTGCTAGCTGTCCTTGCATCAGAAGAAATGGATGGGTGGTGCTTAGAAAAGCAGCAGACCAAAATAAATTGAACTCAAGCAGTGTCCAATCCTGTTCTGCAAGCAATTAAATAAGAATGAATCTGAGGAGGAGAGTACGGTATTGTCAGACCTCATCACATTTGTGAGATCTGTAGGCACCAGCATGCTAAACTGGGTTTCTTGTCCTGGTGAGGAAGAACAGAACTGTGCCAAAGGGAAGAGTCCCACGGCTCAGATTGTTATCAGAGTTAGACTCAACTCCAAGTGCACGTGACTGTTTAGAAATTGCAAAAGCTAATTTCTAAAAGGATACCACAGAGTCTGCCTTTTTGATTGCTGTGTCCCCTGTAGATTCTGCTCAAGTAACAACTGCATGTGTTCCTAACAGACCTAGCTACAGGAAGTTTTCTAAATACAGAAAAACTAAGCCTTGGGCAACAAATTCCTATATATCCTTATATAAAGCTGGCTGAAAAGATTTGGACTTCTATGTATGAGTGCATCCGGAGTCCTACAACTTAAATATTTAAAGCATCCATTCTTTGCCAGAGATCCCACTTCTCACTTGCAATAAACCTTCTGACTTCCTTTTAGTCATGGCCCAGAGAACAGTATTCCTTTTGCTTGTACAAAATAACTGTTTATTAGATGATGCAGGAATCCTACATGAAATAAAATAGTGTGATCCTGTAATTTAAGTAGAGCACTATAATGTGCACTGAATTAAAAGGAGCTAAAATAATAGTGTATGCATACAATGGTCCCAGTTCTTCAATGATTAACTTTGAGATGCTTTAATGTAGGGTTTCATTTCTATGTAATGCTAATATATTATATGCTAATATATTATATATATATATTATATGCTATGTAAAACTAAAATAGTTACTAATTGGTGATCCTTTTCCATGGCCTGAAAATAAAAAGGCCTATATGGTACCTTAGCATAAGACAGTAAATTTTATCAACTAGTGCAAGCGGTAGCTCCAGAACTTTTTACCACATGCACTTCTCTCCTTAGCCAACTTACTTGTCCAACTAACATGCTTTTGGCACCATTCCAGCATTCACAAACCTGCGTGAGAACTGATGGATTTCTAGCTGCTCCACGTGTTTCCCAGACTGAATAGTCCGCTCTGTAGGAAAATCCAGTGTAATTCCCCCAACACAGATATCAAACAATAAAAATGTATGCCTTTCAAGCTGGTTGCAGGATCTTTGCAGGATCTTGCAGCTGTATAAGGAACAAAAAAGCATCTAATTCAAATTTTGCTGGTGAAAATATTAATTTGTGTAGCCTTGCAATCTTTGCTGTGGTTATTTGTGCAGCAGAGGAAGAAAGGTGATAACATGTGTTCAGCTTGTCAACTGTTCAGATTTGAACCCATCATCCATGGTGACAGAAACAATGATAGATGGGGAAAATTCTCCCTTACAGTCACTAAGAATGATGTGCTGTGGGGGAAACTTATTCCCAGCAAAGAGTACAACCAATCTCTTTCACAAGGAGTAAAAGAAATAGGGAGCAGTACCTTGTACCTGGGGAATAGGAAAATCTAAACTTGAATTTTTCTCCAAAGTATGACAAATGTTTCATTTTGCTAGCTCTAGAAGACGAAGAGATTGCTGTAACTCCTTGGGAACTGGTGCTACATTTATTTTGCTTTAGCTGTGACTTCGACGCAGACTGGATGTGTTGAACTGAGCTAGGGGCTCTGACCAGGAAAAACATAGTTTATATGCCTTTTTTAACTTCTCAACTCAGGGTCTGGAATGGTGGCTGCGAGAGACTTAGGTCAAAGTCATCTTAGAAAAGGATGCTGACATCAGAAGAGGCTATGGCAAGTTCTTTCTGTGCTTAATATTTTTTAGACTAGAGTCAAGGCAGAAATTGCTTCTGCTTCCTCAAGGATAGCCTTGGATAAGGACAAGTAATATATGGGAGCAGAGGGAGGTGAAAGGGGAAGGTTGTTTCTCAAACAAGACTTTATTGAATGTTAAACTGAAGGGGAATTTTTTGCTGGTTATTGCTAGAAGGTTGGGTAACTGCAGTCTGTGTATTCTGTGGTCATGTGTTAGCCTGGCTCTTGGAAGACAACTTCTAACATTTGTCTTTCTTTAACCTGCTTCTTCTGGAGCAGGGGGATGTGGGAAGAACCTGACATGACTCCAGGTATTGTGAAACAGAAAGCTATGCCTTTGCCATGCCTTATGATTAGTCAGAAAGAGATACTCCAGTGAAGTTCAGAGAAAAGTAGAAATTACTAGGGGGGTTCCTGGTCTGGTTTATGAGGGAAAAGTGAGAAAGTTGCTGCTGTGCATCTGTTCGGTTTTGCTAAGCAATTAATGGGGAATGTGATGATAACATACAACTAATTAAGGCTTGTATATGCCAAAGAGAAGGGAATTACTTCACTGTTGTGTGATGAGTATGAGTAATGATAGCATAACACTGTGCTGAATATGGCCAGATGAAGTACCTAGAGCAACAGCAGTTACTTGATGGTGAAAGAGAATTGCATTAGACACTTGTTTTAGGAACATCAAATACAAAAAAGTCTCTTATTACCTGGTGATTCAATTTAAATTTTCTCACAAAGAAAAGTTTCTTCTTTGTAGCTTAGGATGTTTTAAACAAGGATATAAAATACTGTCTTGCTTCATAAGTTGTCAGAAGTAAACTGGAACAAACTGCACTGGAAGGAAAGTGAATTGGGCAATTCTAGAAGACTTTCATGTCTGATTTTCATAGACCCATATTAGAAATCTAAGGAAAACTATTTCCGTAGTGTGACATGACCTTTTCCAACAGCAAATGCCATGTAAGGAATTGAAATAAATAGTTTGGTGTCATATGTCTATTTTGAGAGGCTGTGCTGTAACTTCTTAGGTCTTGCAGAAAATCATCTTTGAAAAACTTTGAAGGTTGATGATTGACTGCTTGGAATATTGAAGTTTACCAGGCACTTGTAATAGCCACTGATACAAATACAGGTTTTTGTTAAAACTTTAAGTCGGGTAACTAAATGTTTTGCCAAAGTTCAATTAATTTCACAGAAGCAGTGTTGCTTAAGACATTTCTGTCCAATGAGGAAGCCTGAGATACACCATGGAGACACAGAATACCACTAGTTAAGCCCAGTTTGGCTCTGGCATGATATTCATTAACATTGCTTCTCCACAGAGGACTAAAAATACTTCAGTAATAATAACAGAAAATACAGTATTTATGTGAGGGGTTGCTAGTTGGCTGTCAGATGTTATTAGAGTATTACTCCACTGCAGAACTATTACTTAGAATAACAATGGCACAAATACAGCTAAAATAAACCCATTGATCCCTAAAACAGCTAAATTATACTTATTAAAGCATTTATGAGCTCTTGTGTAGTGCTTATAAACATGTTCTTGATTAATAGCTATGATCAGGAAGCACCTACAGAGGAATTTGGAAAATCAGATGACAAGCTATTTTTATTTTTTTCTCCCATGCTTTTCTATGTGATGGTCCTCAGTTCTGCTTCCCACATGAGAGACTTTGTACTGAAGAGTCGATTAGTATTGCTCCATCTTGAATATTCTCTGCTTTGCTATTAAGGAGAGGAAAGGATCACAGAAGTATTGCTTTTCCCCATAGCAAAGGAGGTGATTAATAAGCCATCCAGCTTGAAAGAGCTCCGAAATTTTGAAAGATGTCATAACAAAGAAAACAATACCATGGTGTAAGAGCACAAATATTATGACAGTGTTCTCTCAGTCCTTCCTCATACACACCCCCTCTGGCTCTGGAAAAGAGGACAGAGGCCTGATCCATTCAGAGGTATGGAGGCAAAACTTCCTGAAGGCAATTACAATGTTTAGCTCCTATGCAGGGCTGGAGTGTATGTAAATTACTAGCTTTTCTGAAGCTGAAAATCTATACACCACAAATTATGATGCATTAACATTGGTTTGAATGCCTAGAGAGGGCCAGGCACTCTTTAGCCATCTGTCTGATTTTGTGATGGGATAGAAAAACCATTCCATAGATAGAAATATCAGAATCAGCTTCAGAAAAACTAAGTGTCAAGGAAGTCAGAAGATGAAATTGTTCTTTCTCCATAACATAAATGGAACTATATTTACCTCATTATTAAAGAGCTACAGCAGCACTAGACAAAGTTACAACAGGACACAATCACTCTTGCCAAAATCACAGCTTTGGTTCCTTGAATTTAGCTGGAGGTATATTTGAACTTTGTTTTTATGTCTACTCTAGACTTAAAAGGCAAAAAGCCTGTTATTAAATGAAACACCTCCTCCAGCTCAATGAAGAATTGCACAAAATCTGGGCTTTGGTTGACAAGTTCTACCCTTCCATGTGGGGCTATGATTGTCCTCCTCACCCTTGCATAAGCAATTTTACCTTGGGTTACCTAAGACATGCTGCAAAAGATGAAGGCCTGTGAATCTGAGTACTTTGCATGCAGCTTTTTCTGAAATTTCATTTTGTCTTGTGTGTCTGATACATCCTGCAAGGTCCCAAGTAACTGCTCCTTTGAGAAAGTGTTTTGTGCATAAAAATAAAGGTCCTGAGGTAAATTTACAACCATCCTCTTTCAGTCCTCTCTGTATCTAATGTTAATTAAGTTGATATCCAGGGCTGCACTTTTGGTCAGAGACCTGTGTAAAGTTGTAGCTGGCACTGCTGTGCTAAGATGGCTCTTGAGTAAAGTGATTGATTTCAGTGGACCTTTGAAGATCCATTCCAAATCTATGATTCTATGGCTTCTTCTTGAACTCATAGAAGGTTTAGGGATACTTGCTTACAATGACCATGAGATGGGATAGGTGAGTGTAAGAGCTGAGCAAGTTTTTGGGCTTGTGCTGGTTTAACCCCATCTGGGTACTAGGACCATGCAGCCATTCCCTCACTCCACTCCCTCTCCAGTGAGATAGGAAGAGAGAGGAAAAAAAACCCAACCAAAAATTTGTGGGATGAGATAAAGTTTAATAGAACAGTAGTGGGAGAGAAAATAATAATGATAAAGGAATATACACAAGGCAGTTGCTCACCACCTGACAATCGATTGTGCTGTCAGTAAGCAGTGGTCGTGAATTCCTTTACCTTGCCCAGTCCCCATTTATGTGCATATTTATATATGTGTATGATGTCTATGGTAGGGAAAGTTCCTTTGGCCAGGTTGGGTCAGTTGTCCTGTCTATGCTTCCTCTCAGTTTCTGAGCTAAGGAAGATGGGAAGCTGAAAAAGTCTTTGGTTAAGAGCAACTAAAATAATTAGAGTACTATCAACGTCATTCTCATACTAAATACAAAACATAGCACTATACCAGCTGCAATTAAGAAAATTAACTGTGTCCTAGCTGAAACCAGGACAAGGCTTCATCAGATCTGGTTGGTGAAATACTGGTTTAATTAAACTGATAGGAAGACTTCTCTCCACCAATTTACAGGAGTAAAGCAATCTCCACTACAAAAGAAAATAGGTGCAATCTTCCTGTATTCCCCCATTGCGTGATATCTATGTAATATATACAAGCTGTTACCCACAGAACATTTTTACAAGGTTGTTTCTTCTGTGAGCTCCTGTTTGCCATCCATAAATTCCTAAAGTGCTTAAACTTCTTCTTTGTATTAATTTGAACTTAATCCACAAAGGGAAAGTTTATGCAGTTCTGCTGCTCAATAGATTAAAATTTTAAGAGATTTAGGGGAAACATAACTCAAGTAATAAACAGCTTTTATGGCTATTGGGGTGGAGGGGAGGACAAGTAAGGGAGAAGTCCTGCAAAAATGTTTCATTAAAATATTTTGATTGACAAGTATGATTTTTTTTTCCTCCTTTAAAGCACAGGAAGACATTCAGAACCTGTGTGAGATACACATTATGGTACAAAAAGTGCCAGGGACAAATGATATTTATTTGGAAAGCCAGATCTGTTTTGAAAAATGCATTTAAAACCAGCACCAAGTTGAACCAGAGTCATGTGAAATTCTGCTCTGGCTGGACTTTTCATACAAGTGCTGCACAGAGGAAGTTGGGAGAGCATGAAGCAGCCAGTATGGGATGTTAGCACATCCTCTCACATGCCAATGAACAGTCTGTTACGCTCCTTGTTTCAACTGACATCGAGTTTGCCAGTGCAGCATGTGAAAAACCCTTAAGTATCTTGAACTTACCCAGCAGGCAGATACTTTGGGCGATGGAGACTCTCGTAGGGCTGAAAGAACAGTGCACAAAAGTATTGGCTTACTGCTGTTGTGTCAAATATCAAAAGGAGAAAGGTTTTGTCTCCCTTCTGTCATCCTGATTTATTAGACGTTAAGAAAGACAAAGTACCCAGACATACAAATGTTGCTCTTTCAGGAAGGTCTGCGAAATGGTTAATGTGCTTGTTCCACACAAAAATGTAAAGTGTTGGTTCTCTGATTACCTGCTGTTGGAAAGTGTTTGGACAGGTGCTGTGGTTCACCAGCCGTCTCTCACAACTGACAGCCCGGATTTATGGCTGTACACCAGAATCTGGCTTCCCCCCCCTCCACCGGCTCCGGC
>VZTY01016408.1:6513-80093 GCA_013400935.1 Turnix velox | reverse complement strand
GACGGCGGCGGAAGACGCCGTCGGCGAAGGTGTACTCGCTGCTGGGGTTGAGCATCCAGTAGTTGTCCTTGCCCCAGGGCCTTGCCGGGTCGCGGAGCACCTTGACGAAGCAGTCGTTGAGGGAGAGGTTGTGGCGCACCGAGTTGCGCCAGCCGGTGTAGGCGCCGCGGAAGAAGGGGAAGCGACTCATCAGGTAGTCGTTGATCTCGGCCAGGGTCAGGCGGCCACCGGCCGAATCGCGGATGGCCATGGCAATCAGGGCGATGTAAGAGTAAGGTGGCTTCGGCCGCCGCGTGTAGGGCTTCCCCTTTGCGCTCTCGGCCACCGGCGGCGGCTGGGGGGCGGGGGTCGGCGGCAGGGAATGCCCGGGCCGCCCGGCCCCGCCGCCGGGGCTGTTAGCGGCACAGTCGCCGTCCGAGCCCAGCTCGCTCTCAGCCGGCGCCGGGGAGAGGGAGCCGCTGCCTTCCTGGTCGCTGCCGGCGCTCAGCTTGTCTTCATAATGCTGCGAGAACACTTCCAGCTTCATGGCGGCACCGCCGGGTGGGCGTGAACCCCGACCCTCAGCGTGGCCTCAGGGACAACGGGAGGACTGGCGTCGGGGAAAGGGGATTTTCTGCCCCGCTCCGGCTTAGATAACTCTGCGGCAACAGATAGGGCAGGGCAGCGGGATTCGGCGGATCCGCGCCCGCCTCACCCGGCTTGCCCGCGGGTCGCCGGCAAGGGGCTGACCCTTTCCGCGCCGGCAGGCGCTGGTGGCAGGGGACGGGGGGCTTCCTCCGGCTTCCACTTCCTTCTCTCCCACCGGGGCGCTCGCTCTCTTTCCGCCCCCCTTTTTTGTCCTCGCTCTTTACTCTCGCTACTCCATGGGCCGGAGGAGGGCGAGGTGCCGCGAAGGGGCGCGGAGGCTCCGGCGGAGCCGGTGCGAGTGGGCGAGCGGCTGCCGGTGCCGGCTCCGGCTCCTCTCCTCCTGCCCGCGAATTCGATGCTCCTGGAGGCCGCTGCTGATGTTACTGTCCCGCGGTGCCTCGGCGCGGGGAGAAGCTCTCGGGGAACGTCGGGGTTACTCTGCTCTCTCCGGCTTCGGTCCCTCTCAGTGTCGGGACGCCGGGGTGGCTCCTGGCTGCGGCACGGATAGCAGCCGAGTTATTTGGGTTATTAACGTTATTGTCATTATCTGTCTCTTCCCCTGTGGTTCTGTGCCTCTCCACCACTTTCAGACCAGCCCATTATAACGCCGGCGAGAGGCGGAGCCAGGACGAAGATCTGAAAGGGTGGTGGGTGGAGAAGCAAGGTAGCAAAGGTGGGTATGCGCTAATAGCCGTATCAGAGCCGTAATTAGCCGAGATGACAGCGATGTCTTGTTGGAAAGTTATTTCACGAAACTTGTTTGTGTTTTCTTCTGCCAGGTCCCTCCCCTTCCCGGGTATTTCGAATGAAGCCGCTGCTCGGCGCGACTTGGCAGAGCCGGGCCCGCCTCTCAGGTGTAAAATGCAGAATGACTTATAGGTGGCAGAGCAGAACCTGTTACGTTCAGTGATTTATTTTAATAACGCCGTATATAGCAACAAGTTGTAATGTGACGGCTCAACAACCTGTTGGAAAATAATACGCGACTTTGCCGTTGTGAATTTCTAATGATTTATGTAGCTCGACAAAGTAATTTCAGTCCTGGCCCCTCTTTCCTTCTGACATAACCACACCTGGTGGAGGGGTAAATGGGAACAGGTAGGCGATGCTGTGGACTTTTTCTGCGGGTGAATAGGTCAAAACCTTAGTTTTAAGTGTGTAAACCTGCATATAGTAATGTTGTGTAATGTCTTCTGTATGTTGTGTTTGCAACCCCTCTGTTGCACTGTTGCTGTCCAATAAAATCTTATATTAAGTTTTAAAATTTTGATTTTGCTTCATCTTTTTTTTCCCTTTTTTTTTCTTTTACTTTTTTTTTCATAGTGAGGTTTCAGCTGGGTTAAACTTGATTTTCTTCATAGTAAGTGGTGTGTTTTGTACTTAGTATGAGGACAGTATTGATAATGCTCACTGTTTTAGCTGTTGCTAAGTAATGCTTGTATAAAATCAGGAACTTTTTCAGCTTCCCATAGAAGCAGAGCAAGAACATAGGCATTCATGCTCATTATGTAAATGATATCTATGGTATCCAGTATTCCTTACTTTGTCCCCGGACAGCCACAGTGTGGATCTATAGATTTTCCATAAAACATGTGAAAAAAGGCATTCTGTAATTTTACCTAGACACTATTATTTCTAGAAAAATTAGTTATGATTTTTTGGGTTTGGTTTTTTTTAGATTTAAGTTGTCAGGGTCTTGGCTTCCTTCAGAAATTTTGCCTCCTTCAATAGTATGCTGGACAGAACAACTCATTGGAGAGAGCTGTACAGATAGTAGCTTCCCTGAAGCTCCCTGTACTGTCCTTCTATTCGAAGTCAATTGCTTGCTATTCAAAGTCAATTGCAAAATGCCATTTTACTTCATACAGCAGTAGTGCTAACATCTGCAAAACAATAACAAAACAAAAACATCAGCAGAAATCCAACGTGGTGCTTAGATTTTATTTCTCATATGAACACTATGAATTTTGTGTCCTGGAGTAAGAGTTGGATTGCTCCATATTTTCTAAAAGCAGACATTCTAAATTGGACCTTATTTAAGAATAAATACTTAATGCAGAGTCACTCCGGCTAGGACTATGCTGTTGTGGTCTGGCTCTTAAGGAGTGTTGGAAAGGAACGTGAAAAAAAGCAGGTTTGGAAAAGTATCAGAAGAAACAAACAGCACTACTTTCTCTCTCATTCTCTCTTGAATAGAATATACATTCCCACACATACACACACCTGCAGAGTGTTTCAAAGCTTTGCCTTTCTCCAGCCTGTGTCGGTCTTACATAGTCAATACTGAACAATGAGATGTCTTCTGTTCTTTTGGTTGTACTCTTGCTAACTTTAACAATAACTGGTTTGATGTCTTCTTGTTCCCACTAAAGCTGTAGCAGCTCAGAAAAGGTGGCAATTTGGAAAGAATAAGATGAGGGAGACCTCTCTTGGTTCCTTGTTGCTGTTTTCCCCATGTAACGTAAACTGAGATCTTTCAGTAAAGCATTGCATTAGCTGTAGGTTGCCAGTGTTTTTGTTTAAGAGTATGGGAAAAAGCTATCATTCCTTCCAAAACTTGTATTTTCTAAGATGATGCCAGTAGTGAGGGTAGTTTCTTTCCTCTTCCTGCTTTTGTTGTAAACAGCAGTGAAATAGTGATGATTTGCTAGCTTACCTTTGATGTTTATTTTATTACGTTCCACTATTTGTGTGGAGAATGTACACATTGTCTCTTATCTTTATTCAAAGAACTTAAAAAGTCATTGAAATGCTGTAGGTAAACACGTCAGACATAACAGAAGCTTTTTCACAGCCATACTTCAAGACTGGGAGTAGATGGCAAAGCTGGTTCTACAAGATCTAAGAGGGGACAGAAGCTTGTGCTCAAAATAATACTATTATAAAGACAGCTATTAGTGGCTGGAAACAGGGAGCCTTTCTAAGATCAGCTCTGATTCCTCTGTTGTCTCACGGCCCCTTCACTGCCTCTGAGTGAGTGCCTCTTGTAAACTGACTCTTGAAATCTGTGATGGCTCTTGCCTGAGAACATACAAGAAGGTGCTTATGTGATGGATTGATTGTGCATGGTTTAAATAGAGCCTTCCCAGCCCAAGCAAGAGCGCTGTCAAGTCCTTTGCTGTTGCTATCCATGAAACAACAAGCAAAGTCGTAAGAAGTGGCGAAATAGTCCACCCGTCTCTCACCACTGAGAGTATATGTAACCTCAAGTCTTTTCCTGCTATAGTTTTTTAAAAGGCACAGTATCGCCTTCAGGTTTATGAAGATTAACACAATCATCGGAAAAACTGATTCTGTTAAGTAAACTTCACATCAAAAGCGCTTTGATGTGCTGTATTATAGCAAAGCCAAACACTCCACCCCCATTACCCCAACAAAAACCTCCAAAAGCCTTGAGTGAAGCAATGTAAAAAAAAAAAAAAAAAAAAAAAAAAAAAAAAAAAAAAAAAATCTAATTCTTTGTTCTAGAATGAAATGTCTCTTCCTCTTCAGAATAGCAGAGCGGGACTTTTTTTTGATGTTTGACCCCCTCTTTTCCTACCCCAAACACTACCTAGTCAAAGACAAAGGGGGAGAAATGAAAATAGTTGCTCGAGAATCACACGCTCAACTTTGCTTTCCGTTTTCTGCAGGGTTTGACTAATTTAATTCAGAAATATTAATAAGAGTGTGCCAATGAGTATTTGGAGGTAGGGCAGTGTAGTCCTTTGCTCAAGCTATGAATTCTAAAAATATTCATTACTAAATGTAGCAAAGTGCTACACTGTCTGGTGGTTGTGTGTTTATTTTTGGTTGATCCAATTGTGTTGTTTCCATGGCATTTTAAGCCACAATCTAGTTTTACACTTCAGAAAATGTTGTGCAAAGGTGTGTCACACTATGGTCTTCACTTTAAAGTTTTTTTAGTATCTTTCTTTTTCCACCCCATCTTTTTTAAGTACTTTTTCTGCTCTCTGCTCCTCCAGACTGCTAGTTGTATTAGAGAGGGATTCTGGATAAGATCATATGGGCACAACTCATCAATAAGAATCTTTTTGTGGTGACTGGGAAAGTCCTACAGTGGGTGATAGGCAAGCTTATTTGGACATCTGGGATGTCCAACACAACCTGCTGGACAATGTGCTTCATCGTCTCTCCTCCTCCTGTAGCAAGCTGCAGGAGTGTGCTGCCTTGCCAGGAGTGATGAAACTGGAAAATGCAATACACTACACGAACAATAGACCAGTTCAAAGAGTCTTCTTTGGAGAGACTGCTCACAGCAGGAGACATGCCTAGCACGCACAAATGAGCTACAGAGTCTGTGAAGGTTGGCTAATTGCACTGTGTATGTTTTTGTAGTTGAAGGAAATCCAGCTAGAGACTGAGCTCTAAGAAGGAAGGTTAGGGGAAATTCATTCAGACCATGAGAGGAAGAGGTTGATCACTGAAGCAGAATGAGTGTTGATGTGAATTCCCATGTTGGGAACTCTGTGGATTTGCACTTTTTCACGAGGACAGCTATTCCCTGTAGGCAGAGATTCTCAATGTCTTTGGCAGGTACTAAGAACTGAATTTACAATGGGGACTTCCATTTCCACTTTGTTTCATGCAGTCTATTTTGTTGTTGTTCACAATTAAATCTTCCCGTGCCAAAAGCTTAGTATCATTTCCTCTTTGTGCCCTCTTCATGTCCCATGGAAAAGGTCTACATTTAAGCATCTTTCTTTTCTCCTGTGTACCGGATTGTGATGGAGACAATCCGGAGCAGAGACAAATTTTTTTCCTGTGGAGACAATGGCATCATTGCTGTTGTTGCTAATAGTACCAGAGAAGTAATTCCTGATTCTTACACCCTCGTTTCCACCCAGACATTTCTCATCTCTCCCATTTTACAGTCAAAGGGGAGGGAAAACCTGCTGAAAATTGGCTGATTGCTTCCAACCCTGTTAGTGGAAAGAAGTTATTTGTAGTCCTTGTCCTGTGCTGTGTCCACCACTAGGCCATGTCAAGAAGCATTGCACCATTTAGCAAGGAGGTGTCAAAATGAAGATTGCTCTGTCCCAAGACTCAGATAATTTATAGCTAATTCTCCCTTTTTACTAGAGCTATGTTAAGCCTCCGGGGCTTGAATGGGGCTCTACACCAGCATAAGGTGAACTCTTCTGGAATATATTATAAGTCTGCAGTCTGGGAAAGTACATGACATAAAAGAGTACAAGGTGAGGAACGAGGTTAAGTCAACACAGTATTTACAACATATTTTGTGATGGCTTAATTTAGCAGCTGTCCCCATAGGCTTTTCTCACAGCTGATTACTTGCTTTTGTACAATTGCACTAGGAGAGAGAAAATCCAAATGGGGATGGTGGACGTAAGGGTTTGTGGATCTCCTCAAGGTGACTATTTTTACAATAAGAACAAAACTGGTATTGGAAAGCAGCACAGGTATTGATAAGTCTGAATGTAATTGTTAGGATGGAACTACTTGCTAAGACACGGCCTCCACCGCAATTAGAAGCTGTGTTGTGTTATGTTTGTAATGAAGTTATGATGCAGAAGCCATTTGGTGAAATTCTATGGCTGGCTGCCAGGAGTAGTGAATATTTCTTGCTACTGGTGCCAAACAAACTTAAAAAGAAACCATCATAGCTTGTTATTGCTGGTGCCAGACCAAATATCTGTTGGCGCCAAACCTGGTATTGATGCCAGAGGCTTGCTATCACTGGCCCATGATATGAGGAAACACCGACCAAATTCTTACAATAGCCTCTTACAGCCTTTAAGTTCATGCATTGATGGAGCAGAGTGAACAAAATGGTAAGAGAATTACAGCAAAATTAACTTAGAGCTGAAGGGCTTTGAATGTGTGATGGAGAGTCGCTGAACTTTGCTAGCCCTTCCTGGAATACAGGTAAGCCAACTCAAAGCCACACGTATTTTACATGGGTAAACAAGGGAGTAGAGATATGAAGGATATGTTTCCATTCAGCTAAGTTAAAGTACTATTTATAACACTGTGTATTAACAAATGAATCACCTTGCCAATAATACTGCAGTTGGACAGCAGTGAGTATTCAATATTCTTACTTCTGCATTGTTGTTTTTTAAATTTTTTTTGTTTTAAAAGAATTGATTTCTGAGTGTAATTTATATAAGAATTAGGCAAATCTGTAAATAAATAGCAGTGTAAAAAACTTTTTTTTTTTTTTTTTCAAAAAGCAAGTCAGCTGCATTCAGGACCAGGCTGCTGAAAGCCAGACCTTCCCGTGGTAGGTGGGATTCAACAATAATACCCTAAATTATATCTCTCCTGTTCATGTTCTCTCACTCATTTCCAGTTTTTCTTTTTTCTTCCCTGCTTCAAGATCCGAGTCATCATCTGTGGAGCCATTTTGATCTAACTCTCCCACACTCCAAACAGCTCCAGAAGAGCATTGGTGTATTTGAAAATCTGGTCTGTGCTGCCCCTTGCTTACTCCTGGGACAGTCTGCAGAGTTACACTGAGGGAACATCTATTTCAGTACCTCAGGGTCGTGGGGGATGAGGAGGGTTTATTTGTGTTCCAGAAATCAGCTGTGTTTTCGACACTTTTCAGATGGCAGAGTAGTGCAGCAAAAGCTGGAGAAGCTGGTTCTTCAGCTGCCACAGATCTGACAGAATCATTAGTTTTGTTAAGTTGCATGGGTTGAGTATCTGATTTCCAGCTCCTAGATGAGTTCTTAAGGGATTAACTGAGTTTCAGTCTTTTGAGGGTGCAAACAATCATCCTGTTGCCTCACACACGTGAAGTTTCTTACCTAAAGATGCCAAAGTATGTTACACAGAGGGTGTTGCTATTTGTGTTTTGTAAGTAAAGGGTCACAGAATTTAAATAGTTTGGCCAAATTTATATGATTTAAGTGGGGAATAGGACACAGGTTTCCTAATTCCTCAAATACTGCTCTACCTACTAACCCCGTTGTTTCCCTGAACCTTTACATATACTTGAGTAGATTAATAATTAACCTCCAAGTGGGGCACTGTGAAGCAAATGTAAAATGAAACCAAACACTTGTCTTGGTTTTTAGTCATACCAGATTTGCAAGTAGGGTGTGTTTAAATGATGCAGGTAGATAAAGTCTTGTTAATTTAGATTAGAGTAAAAGTCAGTGCCTTATCAAAGTGAGTGACTAATTAGGAAACCTATTACCTTTTGGAAAAGAAACAGTGGAACTATCACTCAAAATTATTTTAACTAATTGAATAGTACTAGTATTTATGCTGAATAAAGGCTCGTGCAACTACTGGGGAAAGGAGAAAGGCTGAGAGCTTCTTTCCAGTAATTGCCAGTGTTCAGGTTTTTTGATAATTTTGCTTTGAGGAACTTAACAGTACTTGTCATCAGTGTGTAAACATGGGGAAGGGAGGAGAGTCCCGTGAGTCATCAGGGAGCCAAACTTGCAGAATTTAAGTGAAGAGCTACAGCATTTGTATTAAATATACTGCTCTCAGCCTTTTCACCTTACCAAGCTAATAGGACAGAAAAGTGCTCATGAACTGTTTAAAATGATCCAGTGAATCTCAGATCTGTACTAACTATGATTGGGCACTTGAGAACCTGCAAGGATGGAAACACTGGGGCAAATTTATGGTGTGAAAAGAAAGATTACAATCAGACTGTATTTATGTTCAGACAGATACATGCAATTGTGAGGAATCATTAAATAACTGTTAACCACACCTGCACAGAGCCTCTGGCAATACTGGCTTATACAGAATCTCAAGAACTGCCATGTGCCTGACATCATATCTTTGCCAGGAAAGAAGAGCCATGGGAGTTAGCCCAGGACTGGTATGTAAAACACAGTCCTCAGACCTGAGCCAGTTTAATATCTGTTAGTGATTTTTCTGATGTGTCACGCCCAGTACCCTCTCCCCTGCAAATCTGTCAGTAGTCCTGATTTGTTTGGTTAAGATCAGATCTTACTAAACGTCTGTGAAGCTGCATTAATGCAATGTCCACTTACCTGTACATCAGTCAGAACCATAAGGACGGAGTGAGTGAGCACGAGTGCTTGTAGGGAGTCCAGCACAAACAGCATCTGGTCTTCTCTGGAGTTTGTAATTCCTACTGTTTGGGTTTCTTTTTACATGGATAATTTTCTCATTTTCAAAAACTTTGGGGGGGATTATGAATTTTTTTCATAATGGAAATGACATTTCAGAACCTTTTAATTTTTATTGTAAAAAGAAATGAAAGGGAAGCCGATGGGGAAGGGGAACAAGCAGGTGAGGGTAGTGGAAAAAAGAAGGGGGCTGGAGCAAAACTGAAGAGACACAGATGTGGAGAAATTTGGAATAGATAGCTCCAACTGAGAGCACATTGCAAGACAGTTTCATTCAGACTGTAGAAAAATTCCAGGATGCCCAAAGATCTCCAATTTGGCTGCTTCTGCGGATGGAATTTTTTGGACTGCTCACCTCTACAGCTTTCCTCAGGCTAGGGAGTTCTCTGGGTTTTTATTTCCCATGGTGCATTTGGAAGCAATCATCTTTCATCTGCATTTTCTGTCTTGGAGTATACTTTTCCCATCTTTCATGGCTAAGGAGTTTGTTTTATCCTTTATTGAAAAAAAAACAAACATAGAAGTGAACATTGAACATCAGAGCATAATTCTGGACAGGGACTGTTATGCATTGGTTTGATACCTCTTTCTAATTGCAGCTGCTGTACAAAAATTTTTTCCTTTTTTTTTCTTTTTTTCTTTTCTTTTTTCCCTGATGAAAATCTACAGCAACTGTGAAGAACAGGAGATTCTGAAAGAGAAACAGAGCATGACCAATGCACAGGGGGATTTTCAAGAAGGTGGAACAATATTTCAAAAATTTGCAGACTTCATTATTCATTTTTAGAGAAGCCTAAGTCCTGGCACTTGACATTGATAGATCTGACTATGAAGCTATTTACTCATCACTTACAAGAGTCCTTATTCATAACTGGATTTATTTATGCCATAGGGGTTTGGAAAACAGTCCATTTCTACTTTCTTCAGTTGAGGTGGAGTCAATGCCAAGAAACTTAGCAAAATCTAAGGTAAATTAAAACTTCAAAAAGTTATCGAAGTGTGGGAAAAAATGCCCTCCCATCATGCTACTTTAAATACCCATCAACCTTCTGTAAGTGAATCTTGGTGGCTTGGCCAGAGTTTATTTTAAAGGCAGGATGCAAAGTAATACAGCCTGTGCCCTCTTCTCCCTGGTTTGGCTTTCAGATGCACTATCATTAAAGGCTGGCCCCTTGATCAAGTTAGGTGGAGTCAAGTGCAGAAGCAAACTGAATGGATGGTGCTTTCACTCCAGTGGGCCCAAATTCAAACCTTCAAAACTTTGGCCAGACTCGTAACTATTCACAGTTGAGACTTTAATTAAATGGTGTTGGATATGAGAGTTAAATGTGGAAACTCTGTACTGTATTAATACCAGCTGATGTTGCCGAAAGAAATAGAGCTGTACTTCTTGATTGAAGAGACAGAGCTAAGTGAATAATTCGCAACAAATAATTAATCTAAAGTGTTTCTAAATGATTCTTGCAGAATCTGATTATGGTTGAGAAAGATCCCTATTTATTAATGTTATGGGACTCCCTTTCACAAGGGCAAAGTTTATTTATATAAGATTAATGGGTTGAGGTATAGACTTGCAAGTTCTTCCTGAGTCATCAGACCCAGAAAACATGTATTTTATATTAAGGTTAATACAATCTTCCAAGCAAAAGCATTTATGAGTGTACTTTAACTGATGGGTATATGATGACTGACATTCCAAAACCTATTCTGCAAACTCCTACGCTAGCATACTTTTAAACATAGGAGTAATCCTAATTAATTTGAGAAAATTACTCTTGTGCATGAATGTATTCATTAGTGTTTGAAACATCATGGTCTTACTGTGGTGAGTCTTGCAGATACAATCTTGATCTTTTCCTTTAAGATGCCCACGGTGTCCTGTCCAGTCTTTATGGGTGCCTTAGTACTAATAAATAAAACAGGACAGTGCACAGCCTTTGCCTGAGGGATAAATTTTCTTCCTTCCAAATAAGTGGCCACATCTGCACGAGGGAATGTTTCTTCATCCATGCTGTCTCCTGAACTGTGCCTGCATGTTCTGTGAGAAAGTACCCGATGAACGGGGAAAGCCTGTGTTAGGGAGCTTGTTGCTAGTTAAACAGTGTGGATAATCATATTGCAGCTCTTGGGACCATGTCCTGGGTCTTTCTATTTTGCAAGTGCAAGAGTGTGAATATTTGTGTCCATTGCCCATCTTGAAGCTTTGAAAAGGTGCTATTGTTCTCATCAGTTGTTTAAAGGAAACAGAAGCAGTGTACTTCTGAGGATGTTGCATCTGGGTTTCTGTTCCAGTGATGCTGTAGAGGTTCTCCTAAGAACGTTGCAGGGAAACTGTCTTTCTCAGTGTGTTGCAAGTCTTCCCTTCCAGAGGCAAGATCTGATGAGAGCTTATTTTTTTGTGCTAATAAATGTCATTTCAATATGTCACAAGAAAACTGATGGTTGTAGTATGTAGTGTTTGGAAAGTTACAGCACTGAGAGGCTTTATTTTGAATAGAGGAAAAGTTAGAGGAATTCACTCTAGTCTATGAACTGAAAAACACGATAGTATGTTGAACTTGAAATTTATACCTATAATAACTTCTAAATATGTAGATTCTGCTTTGCTGGTTCTGAGTTCTCGGAGCTGATGGCTGAAATTGTAAATGCATGCAGGTGTTGTCACTCCAGGGAATTGTCATCCTCTTGTCCTAAACCAGGTGCCTGTAATATATGAAGTGGTTTGCACCTTGCAGTGCCCATTTTTATTGGGTGAACAGCAGTTTAGAGTTTCCTGGGGGATCCACTGGGGATGTACAACAGCACTCTGAATGTATTTAAGGTGGAATTCTAGTTGCTGGTTTTCTCTTATGAAGCACCTAAGATTGAGGTACTTTAGCTTTTAGATGGTCAAGGTACCTTGCTTAATGAATTTAAAATAATAAATTAAGAAGAGGAACTCAATGTTTTTTGTGAATTTGACTTCATTCTGATGTTAAGGTGCAATTGAATGTAGTGGATTAGAGTAAAATGTTATTTAAGTTGAGAGAGATTGCTCTTCAAAACTTAGTTGCTGCTGAAAAGCCAAGTGCTGTGTCCCACCTCAGTCACTGTGGTTGTTTTCTTAATTTGTGTGGCTGCCTCTTACTGTTATTTCTGATATGACTCATACAGATTAAATATTTGCATTATAATACTTTGTCACATCTTTTCATGAAGTACTAGAACATTAGGGCTTACTCTGGGAAAGGTGAGTTAAAATGCGATTTTACAGGCTCTGATGCTTGCCATCTTTATCAGTAGTGAAAAAGGTTGTCTTTAAAAACATTGAGAGCTTTCCAAAAGTGTTCTTTCCACCATTGGTGTTATGTTCCTTAATAGAGCTGGCTTAAGCTCACCATGCTGACTTCTGCAGTGTTTGTGTTGCATTGGTTGGTTGCCTATTTCTGTTAACTTTCCATGTGCCATTTAATTAGGTTGTGAATAATGGGACATGTTATCAGATGGTACAGACTTACTGACTTCAGTGAAGTGTTGTGTGATGAACCGAAGATCTGTCAAAGATCTGGACAATAATTTATACGTTCTTTGTATTTAACTGTCTCTGTATGTTTTGGATGAAGATAACTGCCAGTATGTGTGATTGCAACTCTATTGCCGAAGGAGGTGTGTCTGTTTATGCCAGTGAGTTGCTTGACTGTAGGTATAAATAAAATAGCACAATAATTACTGGTTATAGATACAATAAAGATCAAACTGTTTTCCATACAGGCTGCTTTTATTATCCTGGAAGCATATCTCCTCTTCATGTGAACAACCCTAACCAAGAGCATGATATTTTGGAGTTGGAAGCCAGGGTGAAAACATCATGATGCTTTATTTCTGTGATTAATTTTTTTGTTATTTGACTATGAGCTGTGAACAGTGTTCTTGGGTGTCCTGTTGTACAATTGACTTTCTTTGGCCAAAAACCACCAACAAGTAGAACCCATTTATAATGCTTGTAATACTCATGCTTGTTAGTTATTGAAGAAAAATGGTATGGTTTATCTTTTCTGATTAGAAAATATATGGAATAAATTTATCTAATACATATGTGAACAATAGGGAAAACTATAAATATGCCAACAATATCTAGTTTAAAATAATTTTCTTATATAACTAACAAACTGAAGTAAGTCTAGTCTAATGTCTTAGAAAAGCAGATAAAATGTGCTTATTGAAAAAGAAGCACTAATCACAAATTCTTTCAGATGGAAGCTGGCTTTTAACAGCAAATGACTGTCCAACACTTTCCTACTGTTCAGTTCATGCTTCTCACTGGAAGGTGTATGCAGTGTGACACAACATGTTGTGACTCCCCAGCAAAATGTTGCAATAGGTATTGGTCTAACTATGTAGTATTTCAGTGCTGTGCATAATTTGTGATTGCAACAGTCCCAAATAGGATACCCGCAACAGGAGCACTTGAAATGTGCCCCGTGTTTCCATCTCATTCATAATTTTGACTCAGCAGTTCCAGCTGATTATTAATAGTTTCTCCAGTGAGTCTGGATTGACTAAGTGAATTCACTCCAATGTACTCAAGTGGTTTCATTAACTTTGGCCTATGCAAAAGCCATTTTCTAAATTGGATTCACTGCACTAATCTTGGTGCTTGTGCTATTGCATATTGCATCAAGCACCAAAATAAGTAAGAAACAAAGAGGTAAAAAAATATTGTTTAAACTGTAAGTGAGGCAGAATTCATTAAAAAGAGAATACACGCTGTGCTTGTTATAGGATTTGCCAATGCTCTCAAGTTCTTCCAGCTAAATTTAATGTATGCAAATGATTATTTACAAGCAGTTATTATCAACAATACTAATAACTTCAATGCTAGTAATAATAGTGATCTGGACTAATTAACTGTCTTGAATTTTATTTTCTAATTTTTTGCAAGTTTTTCTCAGTTTTATGTTTCTCAGTCCTGTTGAGCAACACAAAACTGTTCTTTGGAATTGGGTGTGGAGACAAGTTTTGAGCAAGAATGAAGAAGTGGCTGAGCATGGTTCTGCTTGTGCTCTAAAGCTGGATAGAGGAATAAAAGTTAACATAAATGCACTCAGGATGTTTTCTCTGGTAATATGAAACCGATACATTCTGGTGTAGTGTGAGAGGTTCACCTGAAATTTTGGTACTGGAAATTATGTATTTTAATGGTTCCAAATGATTTGGGGGCTGTAATTGTTTTTTTTTTATTCCTTTTTTGACTTTCTGGTTGGGAAGAAAACAATTTGATGATCTGCAGGCAGGATTTGTTTTATTCCTTCTTTTCTGTGGAGAAAAAAGAAGAGAAATCTGAATCTATGAACAGAAAGAGAAGGCAAATCTATGGGAGCACAGAAAAGGAGATCTAGCTCATACAACAACCTATTAAAAATGGGTTTACAATGGCATTATTGTATGTTAGTCTGCAGACTCCATGGGACCTTGGTTTGTCTGTTTGGCCAGTGAGGTACTATGTAGATGAGCACTATGTAAGACACAAAAATAAGTGTGAATGATAACAATGCAGATAATACTGCTGCTTATAAATAATAATTAATGCTAATTAATGTTGACTCTGTGTGTTGTGGCTTGGATGAAACTGTTAGGAGCTGGCAGACATGCTGATATGAAATCTCCACCCACAAAGATCTGCTGAAAGAGCAGTATCTGGTGTAAGGGGATCTGCCCTTTTAAGTGCAAAGAATACAAAGGTTTTTCTAATTACTATTTTTTTTTCCTGCAAAGGAATCAGGATTACAGCTTCAGAACCTATCTGCATGCATGGGTCTCTAGGAACTGCGCGTATGGAAAGAATGCAAGATCAGGTCATGTTCATTATGTAAGCATATAAATAATGCTTCATGCTAACTGAAAAGTGAGCGTGTAATATAATGTTCTCCTCTAATACTAGGTCATGTCTCAAATGAATGTGTAGATGCTGAGACACTTCTTCTGAAAAGGCAATGCCCCTTCCTAAGTAGGGATGGGGGCAGTTGTACCAGGCTTCTGTGGCTGGCATCCCACAAGATGCAGGGTTGCAGCACTACACAAATGGGTGCCAATGGGGAGGCTGACACCTCCTCACTAGTCCTTGGTAAATCGCTATCTTCATGTGTATCCACACATGTAGATACTATTTTTTCTCTGCCTCTTCCCTCCCACTCCAAGCTGCCTTCTTTTCCACACTGCCCTGAAGCCAGGAGGACAGCACTACCTCTTTTTCACCAGTCATGCTTTACTTTCCATGTTTTCTCCTCTTGTTACTTTCAGCCTTCCCTGTGGAGGGGCAACAAGAGTAATATGACCAAAATAATGTTTTTTTCTGGGAAGGAAGGGGTAAGACTGGGAAAAATGGGATACCAATTTTTTGCCTTCAGGCAAAGTGTGTAGGGGGGGATTCTTTTTCTTGAGGGAGGAGATTTTTATTACCAGGAAGGGAATTTCCCCTAGCAAGAGACTTATACCTGACTTCCCCTGAAGCAGAGGAGGCAGGAGCCTGTGTGCTGGGGATGTTGTGGAGAACCTGGGGCTAAATGACCAGTTGTCTTCAAAGCATTTCAGCTTTCCAGAGGGATAGAAATGGGTTGATTTTGGCCTTGCAAACAAGAAGGAAAAGGTGAGGAGGGAAGCACCCTGTTGTGCCTGGCTTGGTGCAGAGTTGCAGGGACTCATCACTTCACTGTGTCCAGAAAATATATTTGCTGAGAACTGTAGGCTGTGTTGAGGAGCAGGGCATTTGCTAGAGCAGCTTTGTGCCTCCATCAACTGCCTGGCAGGGAGTGTATGTGACAGATAAACTGTGCCTATGGAATGGTATTAGCTGGTATTTCAAAGGTAAGATGCCCTATATTCTTGGTTGTTTGATTGCTTCCCACTGGGGGATCTGTTATATGTTGAGGTGACTTGATACACACTTCTTTAGCAAACATGTGGATTCAACATTCAGAGGATCATGTTTCTTTGTGGTGCAGAGCTATTTATTACAGGATTTGTGATAGGCTGATGACACTCTTGGGATGATCAAAAAGAATAAGCTGTATATTTTTTTAAGAATGTGTTAAACCAGTTCTGTCAAAATAGAACTAGAAAATGCAAGTAATTGTTTAGATAGTTGAAAAGGAGTAATTCCCTAACCTTTTTGACAATGTAGTAGGTAATGATTCAGCTGAATTTGTGTGGAAGCCTATACTTACCTTTGCATTTCTGAGGCCGAGAAGAAAGTACTGTACTTTCTTTGTATGGGTCTGGAATCTGAAAAACTAGGTATTTTTCACTGAATAGGTGTAAAGTAAGCTACCTTAAAATGTTTATATTCCATCTACTAAAGTGCTTTGGCAGGAGTGAAACACTGGGATAGCAAACGTAGACTGCATCTTCCTTCTGAAGAAGAGGAAGCTGTTAGGAAGATGGGCAGGGACTGGGGAGATGGCACAGGTTCTGCCAGTTTAGTAGAAGACTATTAGTGGAAATCTTCACAGACCAGCCTGGGACTGATCTTACTTAACACTTTTATGAATGCCTTAGGTGTAGAAGGCTGGGACCAACTGATGAAATTGTCTGCTGACACAAGACTAGGAGTCATTGTCAAGGTAGAGATAATGTCCAGTTATTCCCGTACGTGGAGCGTGAGAATAGGAATGATGGAAACAGACTCAAAGTTTAATAGCTGAAGGCTTCTGCCTTTAATGGAAATTGTTAATCCCCATAGGCCAATTCAGCATGAAGTGGGAAAGAGCTAGGTAGAGATTTGGATGTGCTAATTGACTACACAGTATCTGTGAGCTTTTGGTACAATCTGGGGAAAGCCAAATGGAAGTAGACTGATCATTAATGGATTAGATTTGTAATTAGGAGGTTCTCTAAAAATGAGATTCTATGATAGACTTTCAGGTGGGATAGGAAGAGCAGTAAACCTAACTGCAGCTTCATGAATGGATGAACAGGGCTACTGACTCAGGAGCTAACAGTATCGGGGATAATCTGATGACACAAGGCTAACCCAGACCTTATTTCCAAAGAAAGAGGTGTGTGGTTTATTTAGCTATATGGTGCGTATGGAAGGGGAAATTGTTGTAGGCATTGCTGATTAAAATTCTGAAATCCAATAAATGAATTTAATATTGAATGGTGATGATTCACTATTTTATTCCTCTTAATTTTGATTAATCTCTCCATGTACAGCACATTCTAGTCTTTATGGAACTCATTATTTGTAATTGGCCTTGTGTCAACAGGCAGTGAAGATCAGACTGTCTGCCCTTGGTGATAGTTGGCTTAATTTAGTGATAGTACTTAGCAGTTATATAGTGATTTAAATTTTCAAATGCTTGTTCAAATATTAGCTAGTCATTGCACCAATTGCTTTAAATATTATCAGGTTTTATATACAGATAGGCAAATAGCTGTTGTCTGTATATCAGGGATGAGGAAATTGAGACATAGATAGGCAAGTTATGTCTCTGTGTATCTTTGTATATAGGTATTTCAAAGGCAGGTATTGTTTCAAGGTCTAACAAGTCTATCAACTTGCTAGACCTGATTCAGCATCCACTGAAGCCAACAGAAATGATTCTGGCAACTTCAAAAGGTCCCTTGGGTTGTCTAATTGGATTACCATGCAAAGGCCAGCTTCCTAATATTACCTATCTGGTAAAATACACTTTGAGATCAGCTGATGACAAGCCCATCAGTGTTGGTGGTCAGCACCCTTTGTGTTGATGTGAGGGACAAACAGAAGCCCTTAGAAATGACAGGCTTTTCTCAGTCACTCAGTGAGTGAGTCTCAGAAGTTATTTTGGAGCTTGAAAACATTGATAGCCTGAGATTTTTCAGAAGTTCCTAGTAAAGCATCACCTGTTGATTTTGGAAGGACTACCCAGGTATTTAAGTCCCAACATGTATTTCTCCATCTAGTCAGGCATCTACATGACTTTTAAAACATAACTCTACTCTTCAGTGGAATGTTGGAGTTAAAACTCAGATAGGAAAGGAGCTCAGGTAAGTCTTTGACTTGTCTGAAGACTGAGACTCAGCAACATATTTTTTCTGCTTTTTGAAACCTGAAATTCTATAGAGAAGTAAAAGGGAAAAGAAAGAAAAGTCTTAGCCTCAAGCATAATGATGAAAGATCCTAGAAATCCTTTATCCATGCAGCTTTGTAGCATCAACTAAATGTGACATACCTAGTCAAAGTCTGACCGGTTATATGCAGTCTTATGGTTCAGCTGTGTACCTCTAAAGACAGAAGTAACTCTTCACAGATTCAAGAATGTGTCATCATGTGTATTAATTCAGAGTTTTTATTCCTTGAATATTTGCTATATTTTGCATAAAGAATTGCATAAGAATCATCTGTTTCTGCAAACATTCCTGCCCTTAAACTTACTGGAATTTGTGACAGATAGCACAAAAGAAGTGAAAGACCATATGGAAAGCAGGCTTTTATCAAAATATATGAATGAATAATCAGGGCTTAATTTCTTCTTTTAGTTTTAGAATTTGCTTGATCCTTTTAGTCAATAATGCAGTATCCCCCAAGTTTTGCAAGATGAGCTTAAATGTGGGAAGGGAGTACAGACAGTGCTTCCCTCGTCCTGCCACAGGCTGCTATATACTTTCTTTTGCCTTCCTTCCCAGCCAGGAGTATTGTGGTATTTGGTAATATCAGAGTGACAAGAATATACTGAATAATAATCTCTCTGGTCAAAGCCCTATGCTATCCTTTCAAATAAAGCTTTTCATGTTTGTTTTTACTCAGCAACAGTAATGAAATGACAGACATTATATGGTTGACCTGTCCTTAAGCTTATCTGATGAAGAGATGGGGAGAGGGAGGGGAAAGAGAGCAATGTGTCCACATGCTTCAAGATTTTGGGTGTTCCTGGGGGCCTGCAGTCAAACTAGTGTGTTTACAGCAGAGGAAAGAGGTGAAATGAGCCAGGGAGAGAGAGGCTGCTGAACCAGACTCCTATCTGCTGATGTGCTAGTAGTCTGGCTACTCATTCAGCCAAGTGTGATAGGTACTAATGCAGTAACAAATGGCAGCTGATGCACTCAGACACTTGTTTTCAGCTACCCTGGAGCATATAAGCAGTTACTACTTCCTGACCATATGAGTCTTGTTAAGAACTGGAGCTCTGGTTAGCTACATCTTCCAAGAGCTGAAATTTGAATTGGATCCAGGATCTTCAAGGCCACTGGCACAAGCTTCCATTGTGGAAGCAGAGGGAGGCCTGGATCTCCTCACCAGGGCAACTGCTCACTCTCCAGAGCAGCCATTTCCCGCATTTTTCTTTACTTCTGGCTATGAAGCTTGTGTTGCTTTGTTGATGTTCAGGAGGCAATAAGTGCAGTGGAAATCCGGGATGGCAAATGTTTTCCTTTGTGACTGATAAAGGAGCAGCAGCTATGGTGTGGCCATGCTGGCACTTTTTTGGCTGCTCTACCACTTCTGTCATTGTTCTCCTTATCCTAAGCCCTGGAGGGGAGGTCTGCATTCATCTTTTTAGGTTCACCTAATACTAAAATTCCTCCGGGTACCTTTTCATTGTCTTCTCATAACTTATGTCCAGGAAAGTAAATTTTCTGAATGGCTTGGGAATAAGCTTGATCTATGTTTAATTTCCTCACTTTTTTATTCTGCTTTTTTTCATCCTCGTGGGATTTGGTTTTCCTCCTTCTGTATTTCCTCCATTACCAATATTGTTGCTTTTTCCTCCCTTTTTTCTCCCCCGTGTCACTCAGATGCAATTTATATTTCAATCCACACCCCTTTTTCTGCAGTTCCTGACGCTGTGATAAAAGATTAGTCAAGAGAGAAGACTTGAAGTCAGCCATAGTCCAGAGACAATTTTTAATTTGGCAGTGTGATGGGCTGTGGATGATCTTAGGGAAAGGCATGACTTTGATATGTGGCTAGTGCACAAGAGACTTTCTTAACATGACTTCTTAGTTATGTTTCTTGGCCTTAGGTACATCATTTAACTCTGTCTCAGTTATCCAACCTCCACCTTGATGATAATGGTAAGGATTAATAAGTTTTGTAAGTTTTAGAATGAAAGTACAGCATGTGGTTCTTTTTCCAAATGAAAAGGAGGTCCCAATCATCTGATGTTTCTAATGGCTGCTTTTACACCATCGAAGACTATTGAAAAAAGGTTTATTTCTATTGTGAGATCAAAGTTATGCCTTGAATTGTAAGAAGCTGTTTAAACAAGAAAAAAAGTCAAGTGGAACTCCTGTCCTGGAAAACTGTGATGTTAGCAAAAGTGGTTTAAAAAAAATTGGCTGTTACTCCAAATTGTGCAAAAACTGTAAATGGATAATAATTTTTAGGTTTGCTTGAAATGAAGCTTGGTAAGAGCAGTCTCAGGCTGTCTTCTGTAGTCAAGCAAATTTCTTATTAAGTATATGAACAGCAGTTTATTGAAATTAGTGAAGTCATCTGTTCTTTCTTTTCTGGTAGACCTTCAATTTCTCTCCCCATAGTGCCCAAAGCCATACTTAGGTTTCACTGTTTCACATACGCAGAGAGATTATAGTGCTAAATATCACTGTCTCCCCAGAATACAGAAGTCATATATGTGTGCACATGTGGGGATGCATGCACATAGAGAAAGAAAAGATGAGTCTACTGTAAATTAGTGTAGCTTAATTGAAGTCAATCAAACTGCTAATTTGATTTAGTCAAACTGTACTAATTTATACCAGCAGCTGAGATTTTGGCCCTTACTTACTGCTTTCATTTTGTACTAATCTGTTTATAGCTTTCAAATATATGGAGCCAGTTGATTGCTAAACTGTTTATTGGGTGTGGTTCCAGGATTACAACAGTAATTATTTTACAGAAGCCCTTTATTTTCAAAAATGCGTGTTTCAGATTTACATAATAGGACTAGACAATGACTAAGGAGCAAATTATACCAAGATTATTGCATTCACTTACGCATCTGTTATGTTTTTATGACTCAGAATGGAGCTTGTTTTTGTTCCACCTTTGGACAGAGGTGTCTTTGGGGGGGAAAAAAAACCATTGTAAAGCACAAGAATTACAAAAGAGTCTCAGCCTGTGGAATTCCTTGCCAAGGCATGATGCTAGACGATAAAACATTACTTAAGTGTGAAGGTGGGGGACTTGGTTATGAAATGCCAGATGGGTTTGCACAGCTCTACTCCCTCAATATGGTGTTTATTCCATCCTGAGACCTTCATTGCTGATCATGACTGTGAAACAGGTCTCCTCTTTGCTACCCAATTCCAAGTGCTGTTATGGGAGTATTTAGAACTCAATGGTATTTTGGATGATGTTTGCCTGGGACTACCCGCTCTTAGTACCTTTCCCTGTGCCAAGGTTTGTGTTGATAAGGACAGTGGCAGGGTATTTCAAACAGGCTTTGAAATGTTGTCTTTCCTCCTTTTCCTTTGGTGTACGTCACAGACCAGTTTGCATCCATTTGATAGGCAGGAAAGCTGCCAGCAGTCTTCTGTCTGCGGAACCACTAGCGTGAGAAGAGCTTCAGTTCTGCAGTAGAGTCTGCATTGAGACTGACAGAGCCTGCTGCTTCTCCTTGCTTGGAGACTGTGCTTAGTCTTCCTGTTCCCCGTGGAGCCTTGTCAATCAGTAAAGCAGTTACCACCAAGTTTGATGGATGCTGATGGTGAGGATGTAGATTGGATGCTTGAATGAACCTGTTCAGCCTGGTTGTTGTTGGGATTTACAGTCTGAAGGTGAAAGGCTTCAGACTCTTATCTCCAATTGTGCAGCCTCTCTCCTGGCTTCTTGTTATTTGCATAATTACTTTAACAAAACAGATGATCGTCTGCTTGCTGTCAATAGTGTGCAGGATGGTTGTTGGAGGGTTTGGGACTGCAAGATTTGCTTTCTTGCAGCCAGAAAAAGAAATTAGTGAAAACATTGCTCTAATAATCCTCAGCCCTATCTCTCTGTGCATCCTAAAAACTAAATGCATGTAAACAGAGTGAAGTAGAAGATACAACTGACTTCGGTATCACCAACTTTGACAGCAGTTTTGGGGTTTTTTTTTAAAGAAGAGCTTGTGGAGCAACTTAGTGTAACTTTTAAATGACCTCAATCTTCATAACTGGTTGTTAAAGGATTTTCTAAAAAGAGCAGCAACACCTGGAGACTCATTTATCACTGTCTCTGCCTACTGGCGATCCCACCTACACACTGAAGAATGACTGCTAACATAATATTTATGCAATAAACCAGCTGAAATATGTGAAAAGAAAAGCCTTCTGTAGGGATGTTAGAGATTAAAGAAGTATTTGAAGTCATTGGTTATTTTGTGCTGCTTGATAAACAGGGAGGATTCTTTTGGTTTCACGGCAGTTCTCTTGAAGACAAAACTTTGTGGTATCCATGATACCACATATCCATGATGCTGGAAGGCCACCTAAGATCAAGCACGTTTTCCTATTATGGAACGGGTTCTTTTTTCTCCCATTTTCATTCTTGTAAACTGTACCATGGTCTTCTTCTCCAACTGAAATCTATGGAGCAGGTCCATTCTGAACATCTCCTCAAGTTTTCTATTTTTCAAGCCTTTTCTGTGTCCAAAGGCATCCACTTTGCAAGTCTGTCTAACTGAAAAATTCTGCAAAGGCTCCATCTGAGACTTAGGTGTTTTAAATGTCTGGTAATAGGCATACAAAATGTAGAGAGGAATCAAAGCCACAGGCAGAGCTGGGGTCCTGGAAGTGCATTGGTATGCATGTGCTTGGTCTAATACCTGTAGAGTTCAGTGGAATTACTTTAGTCAATTCATCAACTTTGGTCATGAGCAGTTTGATTGGTAAAGCAGTACTAAGTTTCTGCCTGCAAACATAAAGGCTCTCTTGCTAGGCTTCTGCCTCTTCTGTGCAGAGGCTCTGTGTGTTGAAATTCAGGACTGGCCATCAAGACCAAATTTTATCTTGGATCTCTGGGCCATTAAGCTGTGGGCTACTTAAATAGTAAGTGACCATTAGTGGTGGTACAAATACACAGTAGCTATGTTGGTCAGTATGAATGAAGAAGACTATCACTTCAGGTCATGTTGGCCAGTCTAAACTATGTTGGTCTACCTAAATTAAAAGGACTATCTCTTCAAAATCTAGGAAGCTTAGCACTACTAGACCATGCGTATAATCCTGTTGGCACATGCTCATGTGCAGTGCAAGTACATTCTATGAAGGAGGAGAAAACTGTCATAAAAAAATAGTTTTGTCAAGAGAATATAGATATGAAGGAGAGGCTGAGAGACACAGTCCCCACAGCCTCATGGAAGCGTTGAGTGACTGACCACAGAGCAGCTATTCAAGTAATGTCAGCAAGAACACTTACTGAATGGGATGACCTGTCTTCTGTATGTGTCTTTTCCATGTCCACCAACTCTTTTTAAAAAACAAACAAACAAAAAAACCAATAAAACCACAAATAATCAATAAATAACAGCAAAACAGCGAAAATAAAGCACAGTAACAAAACCAAGCAAAGAAACTCACACACAGGTAGCATGTTAGGTCTCTTCATGCCTCTGTATCCAGGCTTTGACCAGGAAAAAATTGCCCTTTTAACTATGTGACTTTACAAATGTCTGTAGCAAAGAACTCCACGTCATTAATTCACAGGAGTAACTAGCTGGGAAATACCTCTTCAGGAGAAGGCCTTGCCTGTTGGAGTGGATCACAAGTGTGAACATGAGCTGGGAATGCTGTTTTGAAAAAAATACTTAAAAAAATATTCCATCCTGCGACATACAAACAGGAATAGAGCTGACAAAACACATGAAGTAATTCTTCACTCAGTGCTGATAAGACATCAGCTGGATCACAGGGTCTAATTTTGGGCTATGCTTTTCTAATAGGATGTGATCTCATTGGAGAGAACCCAAAATGAGCAAGGTAATGATCGAAAGGCTGGAAAACCAAGTGATAAAGAGAGATTGAATAAATTGGTGGGTTTCAGCCTTAAGATTCAAAGGAAGAGAGCATTTAATAAGAGTCTTCAAAGATCTAAAAAGTTCAGTCTAAGAGGGGACAATTGTAAATAGTATAATCCCATGCTGTTGTTCTTCCTGTTTGGCTGACTGTCTCTAATTGCACTATGTTAGATAATAGAATGGATATTTGGGATGAATTTTTAGCTATAATGGTAGTGATTGCCTGGAGAAGTAGCAGAGCTTCATTGTGTGGAAAGCTTTTAGAAAAGATGGATAAATACCTTCGAAGAATGATGTAGGAGATGATTTTTGCTTTGGAGTACCAAAATGAGTGAGATTATTAGACCCTTTTTGGTCTTATTTTCCTACTATTTCATAGGGAGGAGGGAAGCAACAGAGAAATGAATAAAAGTACCAAAGGCTTATGTTGTATTCAAATTTCAAGGTGCAATTCTAACACAAACCAATAAAACCACAGATAGCTTTACCTATCTGTATACATTGTTAGCTCAGCATAACAATCCACATGGACCTATCTCATTGGTATAGTCAATTGTCTATATAGGCTTCTAAAAGAGGAGTTAAGATGGTACCTGAGCAGAACAGAAGATGTGGTATGGGTTAGTCTCAGAGTTTTGTCTGGAGCATCTCCATGTGGTATAACTCAGCGGATTTTCCTTTTCCTTGTGTGAAAACAGACAAGAATTTAATTGAAACTGGTAGAGAAAAGGTTAACTAGATATTTGATTTGCTGTGCATAAGATGCTACTTGCAAGTGCAACTAGGAACTTGGGTTAAGTGGACAGGAGTTATCAATTTAATGCTTAGTGTCAGCAGGTAAGGGAAAAGCAGAACCTGAAGCAAAGCAACCTTCTTGGCAGTTGGCATTTAGCCAAGATTGCTCTTTCAGAAGCTTACTTTGTTTATTTTGCAATAGGAGGGGCCTGAAAAGGAGGGAGAAGTTGATAGAAGTTTTGATTAAAACAGTTGATTTTGTCTGCAAATTTCCCCATTTTGTAAAAAATCAAATACCAAAACATATCACAGTTTTGGTTTTCAGATAATAACAGCAAGTTGACTGAACCTAGAAAATATTATTTCAAGACTGTTTTGTAAGTCCCTGTAGAATGTGAGGGCAGGTTCACATGCACTATAATACGTAGGAGTTGAACTTTCTGGCCAGATGTTTCTCTGCGTCTCAGCAAGCATGACTATCAGGCCTTACAAGAGAGGGAGCTTGGCCAGCCAGACTGTTTGGTAAAGGGAAATGCATATGAATAACTGGAAGTAAAACCATGAAGCTTTATGGTGCTATATCAAAATTCAATATTCTGACACGAGTTGAAAGTTTTTATGAAATATGTTATTTCCTGTAAGGGAAGCAATTCTCTGATAGCTCTGCTTGAGAAGAAAAAGTTAAGATGGCATGGCTGGTTTATAGGGCAAAAGGCTGTTCCTCCATCTCTGATCAATTCTGTCTTTCTCTGTGTGATAGTAAAATGTGCATAATACTGCATGGTTGTCTACTTTTTTTTTTAAATCTTGAAAGTATTTGGAAGTGTTCTGATTCTTTTTGAAGTTTTACAATTGTACTGTACCATGTACAGTGGGAAATGACTGGATAACATCTTTAGATTTCTACTTCAAAGTGATACATTTGTTTGGCTGACCAGAAAACATCAGGGTGGTCACACCCAACTCCCACCCTTGCCTCCTGTGCCCTACTCTCTCCTATGAGGTGGAGAGAAAAATGAGGGAAGGTGAAGAGACTTGCACATTGAGATAATGTCAGCATAACAGAGAAAGAAAATGCAGAGTGTGCAAGCAAATGAGAAAGTGGAACTCATTGGCCACTTCCCACTTTCTGGCTTCTTCCTGGGAGGCATGGCCTTAGCATGGGCAACACTTGCTTAAAAAACAGATGCTGTAATAGTTTGTCCGATTTCTTTTTATTCCTTTCACTTTTATTGCTGAGCACAATATCATATGGTAGCAAATATCCCTTTGGTTGGTTGGAGTCAGCTGTCTTGGCTTCGTGCTCTCCCAGTCTCTTGCCCACCCCCAGCCTGCTGGCTTTGTAGGGAAGAGAGACAGCTTTGATGCTGTGTAAGCCCTGTTTAGCAACAGCTAAAACATTAGCTTGTTGCTTTCAGCCACAGATGCAAAAGCACGACACCACGTCAGCTGCTATAAAAAAATGAACTCCATCCCAGCCAGAACCAGGTCAGATCTCAAGAATAATACTGGTCCAGTGGCTAAATTGCTCCTTACAGTATTTGCAGCTGTGTTTCAGGTATTAAATATCATACTTCTAGCTTTTTGGTTTGTCTTTTTTTTTCTTTTGGAGATGTGAGTGGAGTGGCCTTATGTGTGTGCTACAAATCTGCACAGAGCGTTGCGTGTACAACATGCATTTGCAGGAAGCTGTGAATGTGATGAAATGACAGAGACAAAAAGAACTTGCTGCAGGACTTGCCCTTTAAATAAACAATTGGGAAATGCCAGATATTGAAACACTCTTAATTTCTTCAGGGATTATCATAACTATTGAAAAAAGTGATTTGTTATTGCTTAAAGTAAATTAATCAGTGAAACACTTTCATCTTGCTTTTTCCATCATGCAAAAAAAGAAAGGAGTTTAGTTTTAAGCTCATTTTCTCTTGTGACACAGATGGCTTTTCCAATTGCTTGAGATCTGCATGTGTGATGCAGACAATATCTAAAAGGAAGCAAAAGCATTCCAGGAGGTAGTGTGCGTGTGTTTCCTCTCCTATGGCAGAATTGAGATGCACTCAGCCTTAAACACCAGCCATGATATACTCAAAAACTGCATTGTGCCAAAAGTTATCGGAAGTTGTCATCATTTTCCCCAAGAGACAGGTTCAGGGAAAAACATTACAGCATTTCAAATGCTGTTTTCTTTCAATTCTTCTGTCAACTTGTCCATGAAGGTACAGCAAAAATTTTAGCTTTATGTAGAGCTTTTGAAAATTAAGTACAAAATAAGACATGTTTTAGTAAAATCTGAGAAAGGGACATTAGCTTGTTGCTTTCAGCCACAGATGCAAAGGGACACAGGGAGGTAGGAGTGATAGGGGAGGCTGGGCCATGCTTAAAGGATAGTCATGGGACTTCTCTGTTCTGCCACAGACATCAGCACCTGTAAGCTTTGTCCAGAAATTTAATTTTCCTCCTCTATCCATAGATGGGATAACAGCTTTTTGCTCCACAATAATCATTTCCTGAATGGTAACGGGGTTTTGATGACTAAATCCCACTTGTCCCTCTGAAACTGCCACATTGTCTATAGACATCTAAACAGTGGAAAGATTTGAAGAGCGTACTCACCTGTGTGACAAAATGAGATCCTTCTTTTAGAGCAATTTCAGTTTGATAATTGGCCTCCTTTTTATTGCATGATTTATAATTTGCAGCAATAACAATGGGTATTCTCAGGCCATTATTTCTGATGAGAGTATAAATGGGGATACAATTTTAATCTCATAATGAAATGATGACAGATCTACATAAACATATAGTAACACGTTAAAAATTCCCACAGCATTGTAAGTCGAGTGTCATCTAGAAGAAGGCCGGGAGAGCGAGCTACCATGTTATTACAGGCAGACCTGGTAATGACACAGGCAATTAAGACTGACTAACTTTTTTCATTACATGACTTTTGTTGCAATTGCTGATAACCTTGCCAAAGTTTAAACCACTAGGGCTCAGATTTTCCGTCGTTAAGGTAGATTCTTGTAGTTATCTCTGAGGAACGTTTAGTAAAAAGTTGTTCAACTGTTTGTTAGAATAAATCAAGGAGGAAAATATAGTGCTTTTTCACCAAGTCCTGTGCTTTTGAGGAAAAGCTTGAATCTTTGAACAGCTGCCACTGATCTGAGATGAATGCCTTTCACTGACCTTGTAAGCAGACTTGGTAGTAGAATAGGGGCAAGACAATCTGTTGGTGACTAAGGTTAGAGAGGCTCAAAAGAAAGAAATAGAAAGAAAACTTCTTAAAAACTCTGTCATCCCTCAGTAGCTCTACAATATGTCTGAAGAATAATGCCTTGACCAGCCTGTACTAAGGAGAGTTATCCATAACTCCCTGTTAAAAAAAGGTTTGTGCTGCAGACTGTTGAAACAGGATAAGTCTGTGTAGTACAAGTTAATGAATTCACATTCATATATACAGAAGCACAGCCTGTATGCATAGAAGAATGCATTAAAGAAAAAAATAAACCAAAAAGCTGCATCAAGGGATGTAGAGTTGCAGAGTACAGTGTAGAGGATTAAGGGCTATCAGTGCTATACTACAACAGCAACATGATGTATGAGGATTCAGAATTAACTGTATTAATTGTAATTAATACAATTTTAATTAATACAATAATTGTAATTAATTGTAATTTCGTGATTGCCAACTGTTCTCTGCTTGTGGATGTCCATCACATTAAGAACAGAGATCAAAAAAGAATGAAGATGTTTAGAGATTCATGTAAATGAATGCTGCCCTGGATTAGTCCCTATATTAGTATGATCTCAGCTTTAAACTTATAAAACTTCGCAAAAAAATCTGAAAAAAGTAGGTTGTGAGCAGGGGGTGCAAAATTAGGGGATAATTTTGGTATATGTTAGTGTCTCAGCTCTGGTCTGTGTGGTGGGAGTAGGACAGCTTTCTTAAAGGGAAGATGTTTTGTGATTATAAATTAATAAGTTTTTGCATTTTGGTTTTTTTCCCCCCTCCCCTATGATGCACTTAGATATTCTAATGACTAATACGGCTAAGAATCCTATGAATCCATTCATGAATGTGAGTCTTAGTGTGGTTTTAAGAGGTTGTGCTGACTATCCTGAGTGCCAAATGATACAGAGGTCCTGCAAAAAAAAATCACTTGTAATTGTGCCGTTGCAGACTGCATGGATGTAAGGAAGGCTTATGTGAATTTGAACAAGCAACCATAAGCCAAATGCTCTCAATCTTCTCATCTTTTCTCTAAGGGGGGTTCTGTGCTGTTTTCAAGATGGAGCTGCTATGCGATTGTAAATAAAAATATAACAAGTCCTCTTCAAGTTTAGAATTAATATATTAGTATTATTAACAGAATGTCTGATGTGTCTTTTCAGCTTGCAAGGAATCTAGCTAAACTCCAGTTTCAATTGCAGTTTACTGGGACAGAGGATGGAATTTTGGTCCATCTCTTCTGGTTCCAGACATTTCATGTGATGGCTTTGTGCTACATTATGCAATATATTAGATGTATATTTAGTTATAAAGCAGATAGTGATGGATTCCCATCTGTGTAAGTGATGGGAATATCAGAATAAATCAGCACAGGAGGCCTAAGAAAGCTATTAAAAGGCCTTTCCTTTTTAACTTGTTGCTGTACTCCTGCAATTTGCTCTGATACCTTGCCTTGTGTGCTGTAGAAAAACAGAGTACAAGCCAATCCCTCTCTCAAAGATTTTACAGAAACAGCTAAAAAGCAAAAGATGGACACAGATGCAGTGAAATTTAAGGTAATATTGACTAAAGCCAGGAATTGTGAAGGTAGTTCCATACTGTCACTGTTGTCAATGTCTTGATAGCTTTGTAAGCAAGTGAAGGACAGAGGCCAGCTATGAAGAAAGATAATAAAGCAGACATTTCAAACACCAGAGAGATCTTCCTGGACAGGTGCAGTAATGTGAAAAAGCTCCAAATTTATGATTTAAAAACTGACCAAGTACAAGGATGGAGTTCGGTCCTCTGGGTTAGTGGCAGGCAGAGTCCTTCTGCATGAAGGTAGTGAAAAAATTTGTTGTGAAGCCTTCACAGCTGGCTTACTAGCTTGCTGAATGAAAAAGAACTGGAAAAATAGATTCTTTTGTGTTTTCTTTTGGAGTTAGATAAGCTTGACTGCAGCAGCTGATTCTAGCAGGCTAAATTCTTTTGCTCCTGTTAAACCTTTGCTTTTCAGTAGCCAGGCAGACTTTGAACACAGGTGATTTTGAGGAGAGATTCAGGCTATAAACAAGAAAGAAATTCTTTACTGTGAGGAAGGTGAAACACTGCAACAGGTTGCCCGGAGAGGTTGTCAATGCCCCCCTCTCTGGAGGTGTTTAAGGCCAGGCTGGACAAGGCACTGAGCAACCTGTTCTACTGGGAGATGTCCCTGCCCATGGCTGGGGGGTTTGAACTAGGTGATCTTTATGGTCCCTTCCAACCCAAACCATTTTGTGATTCTATGATTTGCCATGAAAAATGGTGAACTGCTTGCAAAAAGATAAGCGTGGAAAAAGAAAAAGAGAAAAGAAATGAAAAATGGAATTCTGTTAGTCACAGGAAGGAATAAACATAAAGATAGTAAGGAGACAAATGTAATGAGAGAAAAAAGACTGACAGAAAGATCTTCAAACAGTACCGTGCTTTGTATAAGATGTGCTTCTGGAAGTAGCAGTGATAGGTCATCTCATTTTATTTACTTTGATGTCTTTCATTCCTGTAGAAAAACGTTTTTTCTCTTCCCTCTTTAATTGTAGCAACTCTGAAAAAAATGAAGCATTATGTTACAAAAATAAGTTCCATTGCAGTTGAACAAGTTTTGTAGACACAGGCATTACTCAGAAGCTTGCAAAATCCTGAACTGTGAAAGATTCATATGTTTTAAGAAAATTCTTTTCCAGTATCTCTTTTGTCTTCTAGTTTTAATGTGATTATCCCAGAGATAGTCTTTGGTCACTTTTTCAAGTGATGACAAACTATTTTTTTTAAGCGAGCGCCTACACTGTCAGTTCTGAAATAGTTGCAAGTAGTAAAAGCAGCTTTAATGAGCATTAGCTTTAGCAGACATTCCTGAGCTGCATGGGTTGCTTGGAATCTCGGACCCTTTCCAGTAGCTTCAACTATTCCTTTGCTGTTCCTCTGTTTGGGGTGGCCTGAATGAATTGAACCCATGTCATTTGTTGTTAAGCACTCAGCTCTCATTGATATCAAGGTGTATTTCTGAGGTCAGGAGAACTGACAGAAAACTCATAATTTGTAAATATATTAAAATTGGGTTGACCCTGCACATGTTTTCTCAGAAATTCGTGGTCTCCATTGGACTTTCATGTACTTGGATGTTCACCTGAAAAAGTTTAATTTTTATTTACTTTTGTGTGTCGTACACTGGCAAGAGCAAAGAAAACATGAGAGCTGCTGCAAGTGACTTCTCACACTGCTTATCTATTCATGGAGTTACTTTTCAGAACTACTAGAGGTGCTGAAACTCTTGAGTTTCAATCCAATTTGTGAGGACTTAGGGGTTCTAAGAGATGTTCCTGCTCACTGCAGGGGCATTGGACTTTGAAGGTCTCTTCTAACTTGACACATTTTATGGTTTGATGGTTCTATATACTATTTTTTTTGTTAATTTATCTCAAAAATGAAATTTCAAAAATTTATTGTAAAGCATGGCCAGAGTTCCCTTCTTCCTTTCTTGATGCTGGCAATTACTAACCTGCATTCAGTTATACAGGTATTCATTTGTCCCTTTAACGTACTCTTTCATCAACCCAACACATGCTCTGACTTCTGCAGAAGTAAAAATTGCTTGTTAAAATGACTGTAAGTGTAGAGCTAAAGCAAATAGGTTTGTGCACTTGTTTGAGACTGAAATACAAAAAGGGTGAAAGAGGGAGGCAGATTTAATTAAAATTAGGCCTGATTTCTATTAAAGTTTAAAATGCAATTTAATTACATGTAATATGAGAGAATGGAATGTAGGAAAGCATGGGTTTTTAACATCTCACATTTTAAAGCTGGTAGAGGGAATTCTATATGAGCAATATTTATTATGACATAAAAAAATTAACAAATCAGATTGACATGTCATATTGTCACGATAGGCATAACCAGGATATTAAACTAGATAAATATTCATTGGATTAGTCACAGGTAGGAAAAAAGCTCAAGAGTTGCAAGAACAGATAAATAGAAAGATGGAAGGAGGCACCTCATGGGAAGATGCAAGAGAGGAGAGACAATAATTATGAATTTGTCCATCCACAGTGATGATCTCACACTTTCTCTAATAATACATGCAATTTGTCTTTGTTTTTCTCCTCAGATAGTCATCACTAACAAGAGGATGAATATGGTATCAGTCAACAGGTTTGGAAGGGTTTTTATCACTCACCATACTTTGTGACAACACATCTTTGCGTATGGCTTGTTTGCTAGGAATGTGGGGAATGAAACATTCTGAGTCTAATTCACCCCAACTATAAATCTGGTTGACATTAAGTGATTTACAGCATGGGTGTACTTAATTCAGTGTAGCTACTGTAAGGAAATTATTTGTTTATTTTAGAATCCCATTTTTAAGTGCTACAGAAATGGAACAACCTGATCCTGAAAGGGTGGAGAGAGGGAGAAGCGTGATTCTCTACCCACGTGAGTCCAATGCCTTGTTGGTTTCAGTGGGTACTAACATGGATTTAATTTCTTGGAGGAAGAATTTCCTTAGTAACCTAGGTCTGTTAATTGTTTTGCTCAGAGAAAAGGTTTGGGTTTTTTTTTTTTCCAAAGAGAAATTTTGTCTTTCCCTCTATAACATGACTTGCTACGTCTCTAAGCAGTTCTTTAATTTGAACCATCTGTTCTGCCACTACATCAACTGACAAGGGGAGGAAGTGACTTCAAATTTTCAGCTATATATATTTTTTGATTAGTACATCTATATAAGCAGCTATTAAAAAAAACCCCAACATATAAATGTAGAAAGATATTAATCCAGTTTAACTAGGTCAACGAAGAGCTGATTTTCCTCTTAGCCACGAAACTACACAGAAGTCCTATTTCATTGTAGAAGGAAAGAAAAGAAGTCTAAGTTGCTCATGTTTGACTTCATGAGAAATTAATACTGTGTATCTTAAGAATGGGTCCAAATACATTAATTTCTATCAGCTAAGGTGCTGGGAACTTGTGCAACAGAAACTTCAGCTGATGTTGTGATATTTCATACAGGCTAATTAGTGTTCAAGAGATTATTTGACTAATATTATCACAGTGTATATTCTCCATTTGTTATTTTCATGTGTGCATAAAGTACACATATGTTTCCCAGAAGCATAAAATAAATGGAATATAATGGGGTCATGAAATTTCTGAACAGTCAAGATGTGCAACAGTGTCTTTTGTTTCCTTTGACTGTAAGGTATTCTAGCAATCAGTGTATCTGCCTGTCAGGTTTCATCTAAGGTCACTTTCAGCTTGTATGTAAACTCCTGAAAATCCATTCATCCACCTGGTTAGTTCACTGGAGTAATGCATCGATTGTCTATTTTCTTCTCTTCTATGAACAGCAGAGGTAACTGCTTGCAAAAGTGATGTTAAATAGACTAAGAGCTTCTTAGCTAGGTCAGACTTAGAATGATAGAATCATAGGATAGTTCAGGTTGGAAGGGACCTTAAAGATCATTGAGTTCCAACCCCCTTGCCATAGGCAGGGACACCTCCCCCTAGATCAGGCTGCTCAGTGCCATGTCCAGCATGGCCTTGAACACCTCCAGAGAGGGGGCATCCACAACCTCTCTGGGCAACCTGTTCCAGTGTTTCACCACCCTCACCATAAAGAATTTCTTTCTTATGTCAAGCCTGAATCTACCTCCTTCCAATTTACATCCATTATTTCTAGTCCTCCCATCAAATATCTTTTTAAAAAGTCCTACCCTTGCCTTTCTTTAGGACCCCCTCAGGTATTGAGAAGTTCCTTCTTGATGCTGCGTGCCCAGTCTCCTCATTGACTCTGTTTAGGTTAGTATGTAGGCTAAGGGACTAGTATTAAGAAAGAAGTTTAGTAGGGTGGAGTGATGGGTAAAAAACTGAATTTTTTGGGGGTTTATTTGAGTGACCTATAGACCAGCCTACTGTCTTCTGTTTTTCCTCAGGAAAATGGAAGCTAAAGGTTTAGATGAGACAACTATTAGTGATCTCTGTCAGACTTGTGAATTCACCAGATTTCTTCATAGATCTGTAGAGGGGAAAAAAGGCAGAAGACTACACCATTTCAAGGTACCCCACAAAAATAATTGTCGTTCACTAAACTATATTGCCTCACTAAATCTTCAGAGGTGAAGTAAGGTGAACCTCAGAGACCAATAACTTGCATGCACAATTAAAGTGTTTGCAACCAAAAATAAAGGGTGTCGTCTGTGGTGACTAGCACAATATACCAATATACATGCAGAGTCAGTTTTGGAGATGAGTAACCAGAATTGCTGCTGAAAGCTCTGAAGCCTGGGGACATCCCGTCAGGTTAAGAAATTATAAGTCATCTGATGTGGGAATGAAAAGAAGGGTAGCTTAGCCTCTACCTGCAGCCCCAATGAGTAAATGACTCTGCTTAAATGTCTGGATCAATTAAATTGCTTAACAATAACTATTGTGGCATTTCTGCTTTTGTTAAACCAGAGTCAGTTGTTACAAGTAATGAGCATCACATAGGGTTTTAAGTACTGACACTGTAAATTCCCTCTGGTGGCATCCTCAGGCTCGATCCAAAGTGGGACTTTGATGCCGCAATGCAGAGTGTTCTATTGCTGAGCTTTTATGTGGCTGGCCCAAGGTAAGCAGACACCTCTGTTAAGTGCCTTGGCCCTATACAGGTATGTGGGAAGAGTGAGGTACATCATGATCAGGTAGTCAGCTTTGCATTAGGAAATACTGAGGATACTGTGGGATCTCTACTAGCACGTAGCCACCTGTTACACCCTTTATTCCAAAAACAAAGCTTGTCTATTTCTCTGCTTCTAAAAATGGCAAAAGAGTAGGTGGGGATAGCCTTTTGAACAGGAGCCTAGTGATTAAAGCACTCCCTCAGGTTGTGGGAAATGTCAGTTATTGTTTTTGCCCGAGGGAACTCAAACTCGCCTCCCAGAGAGTTTCCTAAACAATGCATCTATCTGCTTTCTGCAGTGTAGATACTGGTTCTGCTGTGGAATTAGAGTGAACTAAAGGCAAACAGGCTAGAAACCAAGAATAAGGCAGTGCTTCCAAGGAGCACAGTGGTTTCTCTTTACAAGGTCCATCTCATTCAAATGACCTTTGTCAAGCATAAATTAGGAATCATCTTCAGTTTTTCCTTCTCCATGTGTGAGAGAAGCTTTTACTTCTGGGCAGTGAAACAAAGTGAGAGAAGAGAACAGTATAGAGTTCAGAGGCTAGAGGGTTTTCATGGTAGGCAAATAACATGCATTAGGGCTCCCTGGAGCTGACTCTGGCAGTGGTGGTGTTGGGCATGATGCCAGGTTTCTTCCACACTAGCAGAGTGGTCTGGCAACTGAACTACAAATGATATGGTGGCTAAGAAAGTAAACATGCTACTGCATGTTATGAGATGCTCTGCAAAATTGATGGATCAAGGATATGGAGAAAGAGGAGCAGAAGAATCACCAGCTTCTGGATTTTGCTTGATTTAGGTAAAAGATACTCAGCTCTGTTGAGGCTGGAGTACTTCCTGGCACATGGAGAAGCAGAGGTTTAGTTGTCCTATCAACATAAAGTTCATGTACAGAGGCCCTGCGGAATACAGACATTGAGTAGCAGCTGAATCAGGGCTTATAGATTCACAACCTTTGATTTTGGTTCAATTTAGTATTTAGAACCTTTTTTGGACCTATATTCTTGTCCCATATCTAATTATTATTGTTACCTTTATGGCAGTGTAAACAAAATGTTTATGCCGTGAGTGACTTTTTACCATGTTATTTGGGCCTCGTGAAGCAATGTAAGCTAAAATTTATTCATGACGCTTTTACACACACACCTTAAAGTCCTCATAGCAGCAAGTGTTGTCAGAAGTAAATATGAGCACATTATGAGTTACTGGATGGATGTGTCTTTGGACAGTCTTAGCAGGATGGTTGTTTTTCTTTAACAGTTACCAGTCCATTTGGTTAAATACCTTTCAGCTCAGAGTTCACTGAAAACTGTACCATGCTAGTGCTTTAATTTTAGCATTCTCTTCTAATCATCTGTCTAAGTCACTACAACTATTTTCAAATGAGTATTTGAAAGCAAATTGAGGGCAAAGTCAGATTGAAAGAGAATAGCCTCTGTATATAATGTTGAAGAGTGATATAAACAGAAGAAAACAGCAAAATCTAACCCCATATATTGGGTACTCACTATATATTATATGATTAAGCAGCATCAGGTACTATTCCTGGTACAACGGTGTCTTGGGAAGCAGAGATATTTAGATCTCATTCCAAATATCAGTGCTGTCTGGGAGAAATATTTCTTCATTTCCAGTAACTACAACTTTGTACTGATTTTATTAAGTGAACCCTTAAAAGGCCTTTATAGCATGGTGGACTGAGCAATCCTTTATGAGTAGGGCTGAGCAAAAATAAGAATATTTTCATCTTATTAAAATTTATATTTAGTTTGAACTGGGGCAGAATTACTAATGTTCTTAAGGAAGAAAAAGATCTGGGAAAAGCCTCTGTTAAAAAACTTATGTTGTTGATATAAAAGTACTAATTTTTTCAGGTTTTAAAATGGCACAAGCAATTTGTAGCACATTCATCTGCCTGGAATCCAACTGACCAAATGTTGGATCTTATGATGTAGCCATCCCCTCTCAAGTATGTCATTCTGGGCTCCATTTTAGTCACTGTACATTTCTAGAATAGCATTCATTTCATGCTAAAGCAAACTTTTAAGTAGGTCAGATGAATCACAGCCTAGAAGTGTAGTTGTCCAAAGTTAAGAGATGAATCCTACCTCTTATATATTCACTCTTGTCCCATAGCCAAGGAGAAGTACCCCTACAGTGGTGTGGGTGCCAGTTCGTCAGTAAGAGGGAGGGACTATACTTCTCTGTTGGAAGTGTTATTGACCAGAATTCCAGATCAGCTGCAATTACAGATGAGATAATAAAGTGATCTTCTCTTACCAAAACATTTGTAAATCTACCTTGTAAATCTACCCTACTCCTGTATCAACTCACTAGTTGTCAGACTATAGGCTATTAATGAATATGCTATTAAAAATATTAGTCTCTTCATTACCTCTGTGTCATACCAGTTTTCTTGCAGTAGTTTCAAAGCCTGACTAGTTGGGTTTTTTGTTTGTTTGTTTGTTTGTTTTTTAAACAGGACTGTTCTGGTAGAAATTTTCTGAGAAACCGTCATTTGTGCTAAAAATTCATGAAACCTTTTTACAAATACTTGGCAATGGTCCAAACACTCTTAGGAAGGGGAAAATAAGAGAGTAATGTGATAAATCATTGGTGAGCTGAAGTCAGCATCCTGGACTTTTTTTGTATTACTATTTTTTTCATAATGCCTTACTTCCACTTGTGGTAAAACTCCCTTCTTCCCAGTGATCCTTGCATTTCCAAATTGGTGAACAGCTGCCAGGAACATGTACGTGGGTTTGTGTGAGTCTTTGATATCTAGAATCAGCAAATGTATTTGGACTATGACTTCATCAACAAAGAGCCTGCTAGTTCTGCTAGCTCCATTTAACTCAGAAGTTGCTTCCAAAGGTTGGATCTTCTTTAACTTAATATTGTGTCTGAGCTTAGATGTGGATGTCTTGTTGGATGGTAATAGGCTTAAGATTAAGTCTTACATCCTTGTGATGGTAGCTTTCTGTTCTCTTGAATTAAGACCTTGTATTAGAAATAAGTTTTAAAATTATCTGCGTATGGATAATATACAGGCAATCACAGTGATCCTTTGTGTTCAGGCTACATAGTTAAGAACTAAAAATCTCAAACTGAACAGACTATAACCTCCTGGCATTGTAGACAAATAAATAAGTCTTCTGATACATACACATGGCTCAAGTTAGCTGGGACTATATGTAGATTCTAGGCTGCTCTTGATATAGTGGCATTATCTTTATTAATAATAAAAAAACTTGAATGCATTTTTAGAGAATGATTGTAAGTGAAAGCCTTTGGACAATTCACAGAACGCAAACACAGTTATTTTATGTTAGAAGTGAAATATGCTCCATTGAAATTGGAAACTGGCAAGAGAGTAGAAATTACCTTCTAAGCACTTCAAAAAGCACAAAATAGAGCAACCCAACAGGTTATTAGATTTTCTCACATGCCAACCCCTCCTGGCCATCAGAGGGAGATTCTTCATGACAACAATGGGGGAAAGAACAAGCTCAAACTGAATTGTAGGAGAGGTTTCAGTGAGGGAGTATAGACAGCAGTGCACTCAGCTGTACTCACAGATTGACCTGAAAGATGTATTTCTCAGAGCCAGCTGTAACTGGATTAATGATATTGATTCCTTTTAGCATTTAAACTTCCTTTTGCTAGAGGATGATGATGAGATGGGAGGCATCTGTGTTGACTTTTAGATGTAGGCTGAAGACTCAGATCTGTATTTGAAGTATCTTGTGGTGTAAATTAATTCTGTACCACTTCTTTATGGTTTTCCTTGATGTTTTACTCTTTGTACATATTCTGTCATACTCTTGTTATGTTGGCCAAAAGATCAACATAACCTTTGATTCTTTTTTCAGATCTCCAGAGTTGATAATAATAGTGGTTTTCCAAAAGGTTTGGCACACTGGAGATGTAACTACTTTTTTGGTTGGGTTGAAAAGGAGCTAAACTTCTCAAAAAATGTACTACTTTGAAAAAAATCTACAGTTCCTCCTTAGGCTTGTAAATCCTCTTTTATGTAAACCACAGGTTTTGTGGTTAAAGTGCTCTGGTGTTTATTCAGCATTGTAGTATGTTGTTTCTCTCCCAGTTGTTTTGGGTAAGGATATGGTCTGAATTATCATATTATCAAGAAACACCCCCACAAATAGCATTCACTTCCAACAATCATAGACTGCATACTTTTTCCTATTTTAGCAGAGAGTAGGTTCCCAACATTGCATACTGGATCAGATCAAAGTGAAAAGCCCATCTCTGCCCTACAGTGAAAAGGAACAGACACCACAATGCTTGCATTTGTTCAATTCAGGAAAGGAGAATAAAGATTGCAAACAAATTGGAGAATAAAGGCACAATCATTAAGAAGGTGGCCTTTGGTGTGGTCACCTCTGTTGACATTCAGTCGAACAGAATGTTGTCGTTGTCTCTACTTGTTCTGTAATGGCTCCACCCTATTCATTTGTGTAGAAGAATGGATCAAAGTGAGCTTGAAGATAGACAAAGTTTATAAAAACAGAAAACTCATTTTCTCATACGTTCTTAGGTGCCTGAGGCAGAGGTATTGATTGTAAGGCAACCGAAACAAGCTAAGCTATTCTTGCCTTCTATATGTTTGAACATTTGTAATTGTGCAATAGACAGTGAAACAACCCAGAATGACGCACCAAGTGCAGTACAAATGAGAGACAAAAGGAGCTGAATTGTTTAAATAAGGCAAGGCTGTGAAACTGAGATTCAGATGGGATTTTGTCTTCACAGAAAGAAAAAAAATTGTCACCTTACTGAGAGGTTTTCTCTTAACTGTCAGTTCATATGGCAACTGTATACTGTATAAATTAATGTGTGGGGGGTTTTTTTGTTGGTTTTTTGTTTCTTTAAATGTGGAAAGTTGTAGCGTTTCACACAGGCCCGTTAATTTGTCTACTACAAAACTAGCTTGTGTTTGATCCAGAAGTAGGATGTTGAAGAGAAAATGAAAAGGATCTTATGTAACCGTGTGTCTCTCTTGCCCTGCACAGTGGAGACATCTGAGGTATAACTCTGAGGGCTCAAAAAGGGACTCCAGTGATTGCAGGAACCCCAAAGAAATTGGTTCTTTGCAGTGGGTAATTCCCTTAGAAAGTGTAATTCAAGGCTATTCGCAGAATAAGTTGTACTTAAAATTTGTAGTGCTGTTCCATGATGCTTATATTACCTCATTCCAATGGATTTTTACAGTTTTGCCATTGTTTGCCGGTACACAGTCTTAACTGTAGCTCATCTGCTAGTGCTCGTGTTGTGTCCGTAAGACTGGTTTGTGGACAGCCCGTCAGACACGTCTGACAGTCCGCTAACCTCCTTTATGTGTCCAGGCATGCTCAGGTCTTCGTGTTTCAGCTGTGTCAACACCCCTGGTTACTGGTTTGCTGCTTGTATGGTCATGAAACTGGTTTTGAAGAGGCCTTTGAGGTTGCCCTCTGTGAGGTGCACAGTATACACAGGGTGGACAGATCTGTCCAGAGATGAAAGTGCTTCTCCAGGTATATCTTATTTTTTTGAGGGAGTGGAATAAGTCGTGCTGGTGTGAGATTCCCTGATACTGGTGTAACTGTATTCTTGCTAGTACTCATCCCTGACTGATGTACTTTGACTGCTGCTGTTTTACCGGTATTGACCAGCAGTAAAGTGATTTGCATTGATGTGGCACTGTAGAAGAATATCACAGAGGGAATAAATGGCACTTTCACCCAGCTGAAGGCTTCTGTTTAATTCTAAAGTGGGGAGCAGTCAGGAGGAGCAAGGCTTCCAACTTGAGCAAAAAAGTTTTCAATACCAAACTGCTCCAGTCCCTCCTTTGGATTGCCCAGGATGTGTACTTCTTCAATGGGATAAATTGTGTTCACTTCCCAGTGTACCAACTTTGGGGTATAAGGGAAAACATTCAAATCAGATATGCTCTTTTTAATTTTAATTAAGTCATCTGTATTTGAAGGTGGTGACAACTGTGCTTCGGGCTTCTCTTGTTCATCACATACTCTGGCAAAATTTCCAGACTGATTTTAGCTTTGCTCATAACAAAAAGCTTGTATTGGTTTCCTGGCCCTATATAATAAATTGCAAATTCTGTCATCAGCTTTAATGGTATAATGAAATTTCAACAGTTACACAATGTGCAATGTTCTTGTCTTCTAAAGTCCTCAGCTGAATGGCCAGCTACTGCTGGAGATGTGCTCCATGGAAACTTTCTTTTGAATGAGAGTGGTTTTGCTGTTATTGAGAATTCCCATTATGCCTTAGGGGCTTTTCCCTGCTCTTCATTTTCTCCAGCAACATCAGATCTGCCGTGTCTGCCATGTCTATGCAGATCATTAAGATTTCGAGGCTGGTATCCTGCCTGTAGATGATTTTAAGGCACTGTCCACAGATGGCTGAAGTCACACTGATTGAATTCTCCACACTTCTACCTCTGCTGTAGTTAACTTTACCAATGCTCTGTCTTGTGCTTTCCCCTCCTTCCTGGTCACAGAATCTGCACTTTGAGATGTCACTGGGAATAAGGGGAAGAATATACAACATGACTGTTCCAGTCTTGACATGAGGAACAGCCTTTCTGGGGATTACTTTACACTTATGTATAAGAACCTCAAATTCTTCCTCACGTCCTATCCACAGAATGTTCCCTTCTTTTCTTAAATTGATCAGCAGCATGTGTCTTCACTTGCCTGGTTGTAGTGAATACTCTGATTCTGAATCATCGAATGGTTTGGGTTGGAAGGGATCTTAAAGATCATCTAGTTCCACCCCCCCTGCTATGGGCAGAGACACCTCCCACTAGACCAGGTTGCTCAGTGCCTCATCCAGTCTGGCCTTAAACACCTCCAGGGAGGGGACATCCACAACCACTCTGGGCAGCCTGTTCCAGTGTCTCACCACCCACACCATAAAACATTTCTTTCTCATATTTAGTCTGAATCTCCCCCCTTCCAATTTACCAATCTGACGTAAATTATCTATTGCATTTTATAGTCTTGCACTCCCTAGCCAGGTTGCTGAATTAATGTTATCCTTGAGTTAATGATTACAATTATTATTACAATTTATATTATCCTTGAGTTGTTTACTACAACAGGCTGATGAGATTTTGTTTCTTGGTGATTTTGCCAGGGCTTAACAGCATTAGGCACCATTTACCCATCAAACTGTCCTTATTTCAACCCACAAGTTTTTTCTCACTTTTTCAGTTCTCTTCCTTATCCCACCTAGGTGGCATGTTCCTAGTTGCTGGCTGTGACCTGGGGTTATTTCAGACTTCAGAGCTTCTACATGAAGTTATGGACATCAGGGACAGGACTGATTCAAGATTTGCTGTTGTAACAGCATTGCCAAATGTAAGAAATTTTGTCACAAATATTCATGAGTGTAATTCATAGACAGTCTGAAACAGAAACTCTCATTCTGATGGAAATTCTTTGATCTGGCCATTCTGTGCCCTTCTCTGGTGATCTATACACTATGTGTAACACAGTAACACCTAGAAACACTGTGTAGAGTTCTGGATCACGTTGTGCCAGATAGACAAAAAGATCCAAACAACCCAGAAGATAATAAATGAAAATCTTAAAGTATTTTGCTCTGTTACTGACTGATGGATTGCTAGAATTCTGTTGTGTCACCTTCCATTTTAATACTTCTTGTGGAAGACATTCTGAACAAGATATTCACAGGTTTCTTCTAAAGAAACCTGATCAGTAGAGTTTCTGATGGGTGCTGAAGCTCCTGTTGGGTCCTGTCAAATTTGTAGGTGCAAAGCACCTTCTCCAGTTAAATTCTTTCTGACTAGATACTCTGCATTTCTTTCCTTGCCATCTGGAATGTGCTGTTCATGATTCTGAGTCAGAAAAAATGCATCTTTCTCTATAGCACTTGGCAGGGAGCTAGCAGAAAGAAACCCTCATTACCAGAATTCATGTTCTCTGTGGGGGTGGCTCAGATGGCATTGAATGAACATAAAAATGAAAAGTATTTATGATAATTTTTATTGATGGTAAGTAACTAACCCTACCTCTAGGGCAACTGATGAAATTAGCTTTAAAGAACAGGAACACTGGCTTCACTGAATGGCAGTTTAAATTTGTTTTTATAAAGACATCTGTTTGCCCATTCCACAAAAATTCCTCTTCAGTTCACACAATGCCTGGTACCTAGAAAGCAAGATTTTATGACAAAAAGGTGTATCTTTATTCCTTCTACACATATTTTTTTACAATTCCTTGGTTGAACTAGATAGAGAACAGAGTCATGAGGTAAAAGAAAAAGATTTCAAGTGCTTACAGTGTGAGTGATGAGCTGCTTGGAAAAGAGAAACTGATGTTAGTGCCTTATTCCTATTGGAATGCTCTTTTGCCTCCTACTAAAGCAAAGGACTAGCATTAACAATCAATTCCTTACCCAGCCTGAGACCACAGCCCACTGGCCAGCTGGTACATATAGCTCCAAATCAGATGCTGTATGCACTATTGCTTGCACAGGCTAACAGATGAGTGCATGGAAAGGAACAGAGTAGTACTGTGATTACAAAGGAAAGTGGTTGTAATTAGGGGGGTGTAGTGCGTACGTCTGTAGGAAACACTGCTTCATCTGTTGTGTTGCTCATGGTACAGCTCATTGTCTTTATACCTGTTAGTTCACTAATTCTCCACCTCTTTCTGTAAGGACTCAAAGAATAATAGGGAGAATATCAACCTAGTGAATCACTACTGACTCTGTCCTTCAGATTTTATTTATTTGGACAGCAATTTTTGCCCAGGTGTGATGAAAATCTACGAAGTGACTAGGTTCTAAGCCCTCGGACACTCAGGAAGGTGTCTCAAAAAACATTTAAGAGGTTTACTCCAAGGTCCATGAACTAGATTTTGAAACAAGTCTAAAGAATTTAGATGTGGGATTTAGGACCAAATTCCCTTAGGCTTCTTTACTCTCCAAAGGCAAGATATTCAAACAACCTTGACCAAATTGAGATAATTAGAGTGCTTCATCTTAGCCCTGCAGCATATCTACTATACTCATCTAATGAGTGTACTATTCAACCATGTCAGGGATCTTTGTTAATTTAGTGGGAATAAGGAATTAATCATCAGTATCCCTGGTAAAAAGTTTGTGTTTACTATCAACATAACCAGTAGATGGGCAGATGTTAGCTGGATGTGAAATTATAGCTAGACATCATCTTGCCCAGTTCATGTCTTATAGGCCTTTGCAACTGCATTTGGCACAGGGTTAGAGATTTCAAGATGTGCTGGTATTTGTTTATTGAATGTGGTTGAAGTAACATACCAGAGACAGAGAAGTGTAATTCCTGCTTCATTTTATTTGTGGCTTTGAGGTGCCCTTTGGGTGCAACTCTTCTCTCAATTAGTGTGGACTTTCATCTCTTCACTGATGTACCTGGGACAAAATGCTCTGTCAGGTGATGTAGCATTGCCAGACAGCTCTCCCGGTTGAAGAACAGGAGAAGTTGTGATTCCTTCCTTTACTTGTAGATGTATCTAGGGACCATAAGAGCCTTAAATCCTGCAATTCACCAGTGTGTCATTTTAATCTCTTTTTGGAGCAAGAATTGCTCAATTCAGAGGTCTGCTTGTACTCTTCATTTGTTGTTTTCCTTCCCGTGTCCAATCCAGAGATCAGGAATACACAGTCAAGAGCCAAATCAGACAAAGTCATTCCTATTAGTGTGTTAGTTGCACTACATGATTTAAAATAAGCACAAATACTATAACACAACCAGAGAGCCCTCTCTAGTTCTATGGTTCATGCTTGTCTTTGGGTGAGTATATGAATGAAATATGTTGTTGACTTTCCACTCGGCTCCTCTTCACTGGATTATATTTGAAAGGCTTTTTGGAAGAGATTTTAAGAGTTTTGCTTAATTGTTGTGTCATTTCCCAGCAGTTCATCTAGTGCCAGCATCTCATCTTTATCCAACAAGAGTTTATAAACAAATACTGACTGTCCTGTGGCAAGAGTGCTAAGGTGTGTAAAACCCACGGAAGTCTTGGAACTGTTAGAAGTGTGTTTAACAGTGCTTTCAACACTGTTTTTAATTGAGAAATTCAGACGAGAATATTTATATAGTGGTTTGTGAGAAATGTTGATATATTGATTTTTGTTTGAAGGGAAAAGACACAGACCACCTGACCTAACTGCTCATCTGTGAATATTTCCCCAGGAATGTATTATATGAAACATAGAAATGTTACATGGATTTTTTTTCCTCCACAAACAAGGTGTTTAGTCATCAGTGGTACAGTCACTAATAGGTACGGAAGCAATATTTTGGAACAACATCATCAAGAGGTAGGTATTCCATCAGGTTAATGAAAAGCTTGAGCATGTAAAATGTCTCTGCTGCTTTGAAATGCCATTTTCCTAGTAATTGGAAGCTGTGCTTTACGTCCTATTTGGGCTTTAGACCATCTCCTTCTTGTTGCTTTGTATGAAATAAATAAAAGGCTCAGGTATTTCCAGCCTTGGGTGATCAGTCACATTTGTCACAGGACTCACACTTTACTCAGGTTTAATTTACTAATGTCAATGGGACTACAAACATGTGAGATGAATAGGTACAAGAGCTGATTCAAGCCTCAAATGTCCAGGGCAGAGATCTAGTAGCAAAGAATGTCACTTCAGTCTTAGAAAGGGAGTCTCTCTTCCCATCTCCTTCTTGCTACTGTCCCGTTGATCATTCCTTCATGAAAGATCATTAGGTTTGTAAGACAGTTAGTTTCTGGTGTAACCTCACTGGATGCTATGCAGTTACACCAGGGAGAGACTTGGAACATTTTTACTGTCCTCAATCACATGGGCCATGTAAAAACAGACAGCCTTCCCACGCAGAGTATTTGCACAATGCTTTCCTGGAATTTGAGGGTGAAACACATCTTGCCCATTGTGCTTCAGGCACTTCACCCGATGAGACAGAGCCCTGCTTGCTCAATTGCATCAGCTGAGTTGGATCTACAGTGACACTCTTCCAGTTGTATCACTGTGAGTTTGCCTTTATCTTGTGCCTCTTGACCATCATCTAAGGAAAGGTACTGGTATGGATGAACCCTAGTTTAGTCCAGACAAACTATTTTTATATTTTTTGAGCACCTCATATGCTTTCAAAAAGCATAATTGGGGATATGCCAGGAAACTTGATTTGGAGGTGTTTGAAAAATATTGTGAAGAGAATTCCTGAAGAGCAGCTACTGCTGATAAATTGTGATGACAATTAGCTCTGTTAGAGAAATCTCACTGTAGTAAAACTTTCTTTGGTCCATTAGGCTGAATGGTCCTAAGCAATTTGTCCCCTAAATCTGTCACCCACGGATCATTTTACTGCTTACTATTATCCCAGAGTTGGACTGTGTTGCTGAAGCACTGCTGTGCTCCCTGCTTTTCTCCTTACTACGTGGTATGCTAGAGTTGTTTCCACAGAAGTGAAGGGAGTCTTCCCATTCCCTCCTTGGGATAAAACCAGAAAAACTTAGTTTGGAAGCTCATCGGAGTTTTTGCCTGTTTGCAGTTGAGATCAGATGGAAGCAAATCAATTGACTGGTTATCAGTTGCTGAAATCAGGAGTGATCCCCATCATAAACGTCTTTAACCTCTCCAGAAGTGGAGGACTACTGTTTTTAATAGACTATTCATCCATAATTTGAAAGCTGTCATTGATTTATAACTTTAATTTTTTCATTCTGTTGATCCCAAGCTCAGGGCTGTCATGCCCTGCAGGGTTTCTGTTCCACTCTGTTCTCTTCCTGAGTATTTTAAATATATCTCTTCATTCCATAAAATCTTGCAAAGGGAATTTCATCTTCCTGGTTCTTCCTCAAGTCAAATTCCACCTTTGTCCTTTTGTAACCAGATGCTGAAACAAAATCTATGCAGAGGCTGTGAGAAGCCATTCAGTTGGGGAAAATTAGGCACAGTTGGGAGAAATTAATGCCCAAATAAGAAATAAATGGGTTCTGAGTCTGGAACAGATACAATCCTCTTAATATGCTTCAGTTATATGAATTATGTAAAAGTCTGTGAGAAACACAATGCAAAGTCCTGACAAATGGAGATGACAAATGAGGTTTATTTATCCAAGACTTTATCCATCTATTTACTTACTTAATCACTGTAGAAGATACATTTTGGTGATAAAACCAGCCAAACCTTCCCCAGCTGTCTCCCTTGGTCAGTATCCAGTGGATTGCTGGTGGCAACTAAAATTATCCCTCAGCGATGGGTGAAGTCAGCGGAATACCACAGTCCTCAAGGGGTTGTGTTCTCTTTTTTTACTCTTTTTTATTTTTTGTTTTACCCTATAAAAGTTGCAGGTAATGAAAATAATTTAGTTTACTACATGTCTAGTTTCTGTTGATCAGATACATGGGTCCTATTTGTCTGAATAGCTCTCTTGCTAATGTGTGTAGCTGATTTTGCCATAGAGAACTCCTGTCCATTATATAAACTATGCCTTCTCTCTAGGAAAGTATCATTTTTGCTTATATCATGCATGAAGTCACGTGATTTATACTCTGCTTCATGCTTCACTTCCTACCATTCTCATGTCTTTTCTTCCCAAATGAGTCTATGAGTTTGTTTGTTTTTTGGTTAGTTGGGTTTAAAATTATAAAACTCTTAAGTTTCTCTGTTTATACAGGCCCGTGTTTCTTGCTTTCAGTTTCAGGAAGCAACACAGCTCTAAGTAGCCATTACAAGCTGTGAAAAGCACAGGAATAGCCCTACTATACAGAGATGAGCACCTGCTCTTCCTTCCTCTATTTCCTTGAAGTATTCCAAGAGTGTCACGTGAGTCATTTAATGTATCATTCATTATGACAGGATTTAAATGGATCTGTTGTGATATTGTTATATTTGGCCTATCTTTAAACGGAAGGGTGGATCCCATTAAAAAGTTTCTCTGAGGAAGCAGGTGAGATGCATTTTAGACCTCTGGATGATGTTAATGAATATTAAGAACTTAATATGAAAAAATGCATTTAATAGCACTTATGGTCAGCGGGGGAAGAAACAGCCCTGCCTAATATTTATGAATTAAAGGCACGTGCTGGAAAGATTCATACCACCGCCATGAAAGAAAACACACACAAGAGTATAAATAGGGGAAAATAACAGCAAGTACCCTCAACTCTGGTTGGATTAAGATGCCTAGTCTACAAGACACATTAAGATTACGTTGTTATTTTTAAGATCATAACTGTGACTTTGACAGCTGAAAGGTGGTTTTTTTATATAAAGAACTACAGCAAAATCTTAGTTTGCATTTTGAGGTAGAATAGAGAAACAAAAATTATATAATGCAAAATTAGGTAATTGTTATGATACCCTCATGCACCTAAGCTAGATAATCCTATATCCTGACATTTCTTGCTGGAGCCCACATTCATTCTAGTTTCCCAGCAGTGCTAGACTTCCATCCCATGTCTCCTCCCTTTCTCTACCATTGCCTGGCTCCTCATTATGCGCTCTGACCAACAGGCTGTGAGCAATGCTCTTCCATTGAGTTTTATGTGGTGTGTTCCTTCTACCAGCTAACTTGATTTTGGTCAGGGCTTTTCCTTTCTCCTTGTCCAAATGGTCACAGTTTCCCTCCTTTTCTTTAACTCATTTGCTTTTTTTTCTGAGTTTATTTCCTACCTCCCCTCTCCCTCCCATCCTCTCCCAGTGACCCCAGTATTTTGCTTCTTGCATGCTGCCATCACATAGATGATGGAGAATGCAGAGTCTATTACAATCCACTGTCTGGTCCAGAATAAGCAAAATCCTTTAGCTGTGGAGAAAAAAATAAGTTTTTTTCCTCTCCCTGTACCTACACTGAAGGATTTGCAGTTGTTCTTTGGGGAGAGGACATGAAGAGTTTGACCAAATTAGGGCTCTATTGAAGTGGGAGATGCTCAATAAAATAACACCAGAATTGTGTTTAGCTAGCAGCTTTTGCAAAAAAAGCTGCAAAGATTGAAGGCAAAATTAATTATGTAGAGCACAGTAAATTTCCTCTTACTCAACACCTCCACAGCCTATATATGGCTCCCTTTTTAGGATTTGTCGTGGGCTTAGTGTAGAGTTAAATGGCTGAGTTACCCAATCATAATGAGCTACTGTGTGCATCAGCTGAGCATGATAAAGCACTCCTAATGTGTCTACAATGCAAGGTATTTTAATTCTGATGTGAGTGTTGCAGGAAGACACGACACTTTTACCATCTCAACACATGGACAGACTTAGGTAGGTGGTAGTGCTGTTGATGGAATAAAACTCCTCACAAGTGGTGACATATTTCTTACCAAGTCCTAAATAGGACATATTAAAAGTCTAAGTTGTATTTGTCTGGATTTATAGAAGTTCCAGTTCTTATTTATATTAGAAAATATTTTAAATACATTTTTGTACCCTTAGTAAAATACATAATTCTTTGATTCTTTTTAGGGTCTCTCAGGGAAGAAAATGGTTGTGTTCCAATCACAAGCCAAGAACTGAAAAATTACAGTGTTAGTTCTTCAGAGGAAGTACTTAAGCACCTGATTATTTTTTTGCCATGAAGTGCAGTTGCTTATATTTCAGTGGTGAGAGATCAGGCTCTTGACTCCATTATTCAGCTGTCTTACCTCATTTTGGCTCCTTTTTGTTTGTCAGGATCCAAATTTTACCAGGTGCTTTCTAATTCCCTCTTCTCAAGAAAAGCACAAATCCATAACACAGAGATCTACTTCCAGTATCCTTGGGCCACACCTCTGCTGATATTCCTTTTGTATTGTTTTTTCCTGCCCTACTGTTTTCCTTTTGGATCTCGGGTGTTGGAGACAGCAGAGAGAACAATAGCAGAAAAATTACTACTGAAGCTCAAAATACCGTGAATTTGGGGACCTTATTGCCTCAGGGGTATAAGCCAAGAATAAAACCTGTGGCTGTTCAGCAGGGCTGGCCTCACTTATGAAAGGTTTTCTTCTCACCATTGCAATATCTAAGCGTTGGCAACCTGAAGAAACGGTGACAAGGCATGGAGGAAGCTCAGAAGCAAAGCACTGACGTAGTTTCCCAAATTATGTTGTTGTGACAAACAAGTTGGCTTGTTCAGACTGAGGCTTGAGGAAGTGAGAACAGAAAGGACGCTGGGAAGAGGAATATCCACAGATCATTGTCTCTCTGGGTGCAACTGTTGGCATCTAGGAATAACATGTCCGTCTCTTCTCTCTTTGTGCATCAGTTTGCCTTCTTTCACAACACTATCCTGTCTAGCACTAAATGTGATGACTGATCTGGAGAAGAAGTGCATATATTCTTTGGCTTCTGATCCCCTCAGGTTAGCTTGAGCCTCAGTCCATTGCTTCTGGTGCTCTTTTGCCCTATGGTAGCACTTCTTGAACAACGTGTAAACACCTATACATTTGTTAAGGTCCATCCATGGATGTAAATTGGAAGGGGGTAGATTTAGACTTGACATAAGAAAGAAATTCTTTACAGTGAGGGTGGTGAAGCACTGGAACAGGTTGCCCAGAGAGGTTGTGGATGCCCCCTCTCTGGAGGGGTTCAAGACCAGGCTGGACAAGGCACTGAGCAGCCTGATCTAGTGGGAGGTGTCCCTGCCTATGGCAGGGGGGGTGGAACTCGATGATCTTTAAGGCCCCTTCCACCCCAAACTATTCTTTGATTTCTCTGTTTCACACCTTATAGCATGCTATTTGCCAGTGCAAAAAGGGTGGTGGTTATCACTCATCACGGTGTGGGTTGCTGGAGGGAGAGCCTATGACCCAGGTCATGCGTGAAATGTGTGTTGTTTCATATGAGGAGCCCTCCTGGGCAGTGTGAGGCTGAGATTACCACAAGATTATCCCTCACTAACTTTAATCCTGCATTTACAAGTTCAGCGCTGTTTACGTGCAAGGCAAGTATGTTCCCTCAGGAGGTGGGGGGGGAGAAAAAAAGTCCACACTTACTGATAAAGGCGTAAAAAACAATTGTTGGCACAATGATTTCTGAATCCATTGGGAGTCCTATATACACTGTTAGAATAAGTTAGCTGGAAGATAGTAACTTTGTACTTGATGGAAAAACATACGGCAGAGCTTAATGAAATTTCGTCATGCACTTTTAATTGATTTCAGCAAGGAAGACCTTTTCAAAGCAAATAGAGCCATTAATATAATTAGTGCTTCAGCTAATATACTGAAATGATATTTGTATATCAATATATCAGACAAATATTTGTATGAGATAGGCATTTCAATGACTACTCAGCTGAAATGAACAAATTAACTTCAATTACAAGGGCCTTATTTCCTACAGCTGTACTTTGCAGTTAATTTTCCTGTGTGAATGCTTAAATTAGACTCCTAAGTCCACAGTTAATCTGAAATAATTGTCTGCTTTCTCCCCCAAGTGATCTGGGCAGTAGGACAAATGAGCAATACTGCTTGTTGACTCTGCAGTCTGGCTTTCGTGAGGGATTGTGCTAATGGATCTAAGTCACTGGGTCCATGCATAGTGTGGTGAAAGCCTTTTGGAATGGGGTGTTGGTTGGCTTTGTGCTATTGTCTTCACTGGATAAGACAAAACTGAGTAATGAATGGACAGCATGACATATCCTTATGCCATGTTCTTCTGATTTCTAGCAAGAGGATAAAATTTCTTTTTCTTTAAAACAACCAATATGGTGTTGGGTAGTGGCCAGGACAGCTGAAACCTGGGTGTTAAGAAGCATTCCAGGGTTTCCTGCTTTGGCTGTAGTATCTGTTTTCTCCAATCTCAAATGCTACTGGACAGCTTTCAGTGGACATGAATATAAGGAAAATAACCATGTACAGTTAGTCCTTGTTTGGCTCTTGTGGACTCCATTGAGACTGGAATGAGTTTGGTTACAGGCCCATTCAAATCGATGTCAAAGCTCTCAATAGAGTGCAGGACCAGGCACAGAGGTCCAGATTCAAAGGAGGACCTATGTTCTGCAGCTGTCTGCCTTGAAATACTTTGAGTGCAGTTCAGGCCTTTGGTGATTTAAAACACTGTATAGTAATTGAGGGCAGTTAGATGCTTCAGAATGGGATCCACAACGGACAGCAGGGGTGCCAGGTAAAACAAATACTGAAAACAAGAATTTGTATGAAATCTTACCACCCTCTTGAGCTAGGAAGCCAGACAAAATACTCCAGTCAAACATGAGTCTATGCATGTGCCTGATATCCTGAAGAGGAAAGTCCAGAAACCTCAGGTTTCTACAGCTTTCGTCCCAAAATGCTGAAGACGACTCATCCTTCTTAAAATTTGACTGAAAGAACAGTGTTCTTACATTTTGTATAACACCTAGCTTGTAGTGGCTGGAGCTCATCCAAGATATGGCAGATTAAAATCCACTTCCCCCCTTCACTTGAAGTGTTCTTGCCATTATCTCCTATTCCCTTCAAAGGAGCCATGGAGGGCATGTAGCAAAGTTTGTCTTTGTAAACTTGTGGTTAGGGAATGCCACCAGGGAGAAGTAATACAGGATTTCGATCCCTGTTCCTAGGATTGTTTGGTGTATTTTATTGCTTGATGTTAAGTTCAGGTTAGCAAAGGACAGATCTCAGGGTTCCTCTCATCAGATAAGTAAGTTTCTTTAATATTCCAACTTTGGTATCCAAATCAATAACAGTTTTGGAATTCAAAAATTTTTGGGAAGACTGTGAATCTCCCCCGTACCTTTTCCAAGCGTACCTTCTGAGAACAAATGGATTTCATTTTGGGACAGAAAGATTAACTACATGTTTCTACTCAGATTCTACCTTAATTTTGAATCTGTTTGAAGTCATTCTACCTCAGAGGGAATTAACTGTTATGTTGAACTTCAGTGTAGTTATGGTAGTTCCCATAGGTCCTCTGTCATGACTCATAGTATCATGTTCTTTCTTTTGTGTCTAGTAAGTAGTTGGCAAATTCTCCCCAGCTATGGCATAAAAAACCTGAAGTGTTGTACTTACGCTGGGCAGAATTTAAGAACCACAGATGCTTGTTACTGAGGTTATTGCCATTACAGAATATTCTGGATAGGATTGTTTAAAGAGGAATACCTGAAAAAAATTTAGAATAGAAATTGGAATGAAAGTAGAGAAGTAGAAGGGATTAAAAAAAGAGAATGTGGAGAAAATGTATCTGTATAGGAGCCTAAAGGAAACAGTCCATTCTGGGACTTCTGTTAACTTCTCATTTTGACAGCTATTTTTTGAGAAAGATTAGAGATATAATTTTCAGGAGCCATGAAGATACAGAAACTTTTCTGTGTAATGAGTCTTCCAGTGGAATTTATAGTTGTCAGTTTCTCAAATTATTAGTCAGAAAACCTTTTGTTCTGGTATATGTTGCAGAAAAGAGGAATTGTGACTTAGAAAACGTACATTAGTCAACTGAGTTTTTGCAATGACTTCTAATACCATAGAATTCTAAAAATGAAAAGTGATAAATGTCAAATTACATTTATCTCTAGGTTTCCCTCCCACTCTCATTTCAGATAGCACAGCAAAAGGAAATATCAATGTAAGATTTCATTGAGAATAACTTTCTAGTTTATGTCCTTTAGTAGAGATGCAGTTCTGAAGTTGGAGTTGCTTTGGAGGCTCTTAATTCCATTTCTTAAGAAAATATTTAATTGTAGTCAGAGAAAAGGGATTGAAATGTTTTTTTCTAGTCTTGTGTTTTGCTATTTTCATAAAAGCCTTCCTTTTGACTTGAGGATATGGACCTTTAAATGAAGTAAACTACTGTCATTATTAAAAACACCTTCCTGGAAAGAACTCAGAGATGTTCAAAACTATTTTTTTTCCACTGGCGCAGTATTCTAATTAACTCTCAACCATTTCTTGAGTAATGTTTTTAAGGTCACTAGCTTGGCTGGATATTTGGTAATAAAAATTACACCCTACATCTGCAATAAGACCACTAATTTAAAATAGCCATTTGATTTAGACTGACCTGTTTGCCAGCATAACTAATGAAGTGACACTTTAATATTTAAACTACTGTTCTTTCAAGGTAATTGCTATTTACTGGTAATTCTTCTTCATTTGATGGTTTATTAGGTACCTATAGGAATTTTAATTGGGCAACTGAAAAACTGTAATTGTCTAACTAGAGTAGTACTTTGCAATAAATATGCCTGGGCACCTGTTTAAGGAATTATTTTTGTTTCTGTTTTTTCCATTGTGAAAGAATGGGGAAGACTGATTTGGGAAAGAGATTTTACCTATTAATAAGGAGGGGGCTGACATTCTAAGGAATGCACTGACTTGTTTTGGCTAATTCTACACCCAACCACGTGGGTATCAACATTCCACTTCAATGTGGCAGAGCTTGGCTTCTCTTCATGGCGGGAGGTGGGGGGGGCGGGAGGTAGATAGATTTTAGGGAGAATAGACAAGAAAGAACTGATCTGGAAAGTAATTGTAGAAAAAGATTAAAACCAGAAAAGGAAAACCGTAGTGGAAAAAGAAAAAAAAGTAGCTGTTAAAATGAGTGCATCACTCTCTTGTTCCTTTTCTCTTCTGGCTTGTTAGACAATCTTCTTTTGTCCTCAGTGCATCATCATGCTTTATTTTGCCCACAGAATATAGCTATTTAAATGAAGCTTCTTGCCAAAGAGATGTGGAGCTTTGTCGTGCTCTCCACAATCTGATAAATGAATATGAGAAGTGCCAGGAAACACCTCTCTGACAAATTCCTGCTTACTGCTGTTGATACTTGCCTCTTAATAAAAGTGCTGTCTGAGTGGGCAATACGGGTTACGGTATTATTAACCTTTTCTTTCTTCCCATTTGTGACTGGTTCTCTTTGTTGAAGCTTGAGTCCCTAAATCTCTGCCCTGAAATCACTTTTAGGATTGTTTGACAGCTATGTTTTGTTGTCAGCCTTTACCAGTAATAGCTGTTGAACGATGTTTAGATTACATGACATTAAAAGCATTATCTTCTGTATCTGCCTTCAGATTTTCCTGGTATGATGCAAGTGCATCAATTATTAGTGAATTTATTGTTTTCATATCTGTAGATCATGAGCTAAGAATCAAAGCAGACTGTGTTTCACTTCACCAGATTTTTGCAAAGTGGGAATCTTGATTTCCCAAGATTAGGAGCTCATTTGTTTATACTACCTTCGTTTCAGAAGTATAAAACAGAACAAAACAAAGTGTTGGTAGCAGATCCTGCCATGAAAACTTCACCCCCAAGTGCGGAAATTTAGACAACTTATAGACAATCAAAAATGAAGTATTTAGAATGAAGAATATTGGGCAGCCCTATCTTTACTACCAGTACTTTTTCTCTGCTAGAATTTAAAGCTAAAAAAGGTAGAAACAGTGTTCCTTCCTCCAAAGATAGAGCATGTTAGGCTCCATGTTTTTGCAATGGAGATCACTGCAATATCTGTCTGCACCTGAATTCCAGGCCAGTGGTATATCCAGTGGGTGGTGTGAAAATGCCATGTCATTCTCTCTTAGGTGCATCACTTAGGGGAGATTTGCCAGATGACTTCATCATCCCACTAATTCTTGCTACTGTATTTTATATTTTTGCAGCAAGGAGACAGCACGATATCCTGGCAATCTGTGTATGCATTAATGAAGTGTCTGCCCACACTTCTTAACACAGGGTTACTACTGATGATGGCTAACATAATGCACTATTTAAATGGCCTGTACGGTCTAATGTGGCTATATACATGCATAAACCACAAATTATTTTGCCATAGTTGCTCTACTTTGTGCAAACATTTAATGAAAAGCCCTGTTGCAATACCTAGAATACCGACTTATTTGGTTGATTTTTTTGTGACTGAAGAACTTAATTTTTCATGGCTGAGTTAATAGTATTTTGGTGTACAAATCTGATGACTCAGTGATGACAGTTCCATGGAAAGACCAGATGTGATACCTTTTGTGGTCAAAGCTGAGGTAGAATTGAACCTGAATTAAGATTTGCTGCTTAGACCCATATTTAATTTTGATCTGGTACTTGAAAACTGTTTCAACAGTGGATATTATTACTGAAAAGCCCTGTCTCCAAAAGTACAGATGAAACTCCTCCATGAAGAATGATAGTCACTGCCTTTGGGCATGTGCATACGTGAACAAATATGTTTATCTGTGTACACGTTCGTGCATGTGAACACATGCTGCTTTTGTATGATAGGCCTTATGCTGATTCACTGAAAAAACTGTTTACTTTCTAATTTTTCCAATGTAAAAAGTTTTCCATATGCTAATAGAAAACTCAGTGTGAAGAAGTAAAGAGATTTGCTTTTTTCCCCTCCCATTCCCATTTTTCTACATCAGCAAACCCCTTTTTCTGTACAAGAGGGAAATGCAGATGTAAAGTGAACTGCTATGAAAGAAGCTCATGACATCCAAAACTGTTGTGGTGCTTACTTTTTTGTCTTTTCATGTGAGTTCACAAATACCATTCTGAGCTCTTGAGACTCACTTTGTTGAATTAGCTCCTCTTATGTGCAAAGTCAATGTGAAAGCTTGGGAAGACTTAAATAAATGCATGCATTCAAGCTGAAACCAAGCTGGCCTCCAGCAGCCACGTTTCCCATTATCTCATCTTGTTTCAGTCAGAATGCTTGTATGAAGCAATCTAAATGTATCAGAGTAAACAGCACTGTGTACAAATTTACAAATTCTTTGTCTTGCCCACAACAGCTCTGTGCCTGAATAAGGAGATCCATGCCCTGAATGAATGCTGTGCTCTGGAGTACTGAGTGGGTGCCTTTGGTCTCACGTTGGTCATTTCATCAGCTGTGAAATACAGTCAGGAAGATGAGAAATAACACTCTTGGCTGTCCTTGGTTGACAACACTTCTGCTCAGAGAAAGAAAAGTTGAAGGATATTCTCCATGGTGAGCTGCTGAAAGATGATTTTTCTCACCCTAAATAGCACAGGATTTATGCATCTCAGAGGGAGGGATTTCAGGACGGGTGTTTATCTTTGCCCTTTCTATTTCTTTCATAGAAATGAAAGGCATTTGAGTTTTTGTCACATTTTCTAATGCTTCCCTTTGCATAGTCTCATGTATCAGAGATCTGTGTAATTTTGTCTCTAACACTGAAGACTGGCTCAACTACATTCTGGGAACATTTAATTTCTAGTCAGTGAAAAGCTGACATGTGTAAGGCTTAGTGGGAGGGATCTGGGGATCATGGAGGGTGGTAGCTGATGTTAGCTACTAAGGAAAATCTGAGACTCAACTGATGGGGCTGCAATATGTGATAGGAGGAGAGAGGACAAGCTTGATGCTCAATATTTGATGTTGGACATTCTCCTGTCAAGCACCTGTCACTTTCTGCTTCTGAACTGCCCTCTAGTCCTGGGCTTTCTCCACTCTTTTGTGGAAGGAGTGGAATGTAAACTACCACTCAGTTGTGTTTCCCATGCACATGAGCACCTAGTCCCTTTTTCACAGGATTTCTTTTCTTTGATTTCTCTCACTATTCCTCACACTTAGAGGTGATTGTATGTCACAGAGCATCAGTAGGTCTTTAGCTTCCATTATCTCTTTCTAATTCTGATAGCAAAATGGTGCTTTTAATAATGTAAAATCCAGTTCCCCAACTTATCAAATGGCTTGAAAGATCTTGATCCATTTTTTTGGTGTGTATGTATAGCATCTTCTCTCACAGACTAGTTTCTATTGCAGTATTTGCTCCTAGAAGGAACAAGTGAAAGGAGTATGTTTCAAGAAGGACTAAATGTCAAAGTGGTTGTACATGAGCTCTCCTGAGAAGTGTAGTGCTTATCCTGGGAAATGGCAGGAGTGTTTATGTTATGTTAATGGCTAGAGGTCTCAGTTCACATTTAGGTTCCTCTCTACCACAGCTAATAGAAACAGAGTTGAGAAACCTTTATGCAGAACCAGATTTGTTGATCTCTCTCCTTAATTACAGTAAAGAGAAGTCAAGGGTATCTGTGATTATCATTCCTGCCTAGTTACACTCTATCATCTCTTAGAGAAGTGTGTTTTTGCAATGCTAGAGTGAAAAGGCCTTTTTTTTTTTTTTCCTATGGGCTTGTCGAGGAAGATACACATCTTTAATATGAAGCTTTGAAGCATTATTATGGTAATGTCAGGTAACTGCTCTTCAACATAGATTGACAGCTAGCTATTAAATAAGGGTAGGGAAGAATGTGGCATCTGTGTAGTGAATGATGCATGTGGTTATTTTAAAATGTTTTTTTTTTTTATAAGCAGAGACACAGCAATTGCAGGTTTTCTTTGCCTTTTTGATTTAACAGCATTCCAGAGTCTTTTGCCAAACCACAAGTAAGAGCAACATTTAGATCAAACTGCAGTCTCAAAATATTTTCCTCACCCTGATTCAAGCACAAAGGATTTAAATTCTAATCAACTGCAAAATGGGCTACTGGAAGATGGTGTATTTTGAATGTGTCCATTTGAGCCTTTGAGACAAGCAAAACTGTATTGATTTAAAAAATCACTCAATTTCTGACCAGTTTGCACTAAGGTTTAAATTGGCAGGTACATGACAGCTGTAATAGATTCATCTTCAATAACAAGCTGAGCTCTGAATTGCTACTAGTTGGCACTGGCAGGGATACCAGATGAGCTCACAGAGCTCCATACACGTGCTTCTTTTCACAGTCAAAATTGCATGTTCAGCCAACCCAAACAAAATTGCCAGCAGGAAAAATAACATTTTTCTCTATGCCACAGGCTTTGGGACTAGCATCTTTTTCCCATGGCTGGTTAATATTTCTTTTTTTTTTTTTTTCATGTAGCAAAGGATATGGCAAGAAATACCACTGAACCGTGGAAGTAGTGATCACCTGCAGTTAGAGCGCTGGAAAAAAACATCATGAGAGCTATCTCATGTCTACAGTTGGTTGTGTGGCAGGCGTTTCCCACCCCTGTCTCCTTTGATTCCAGAAGCCTCCTATGAAGAGCCAGCTGCTGCTCACATATCACTTGCCCAGCCTGGCTGTTCAATGTCTGCAAGTCTTCTCAGCAGACAAATGCAAATTCCATATTCACTGGTCCTTGGCTAAGAAAATTATGAACTTTTGATCCTCTTTTTCTCTTAAAATTTTAACTAAATTTGACCTCAATATACAGGTCAAAAGCTGAATTAACTTTTTGCTCCCTGTTGTTGTGGTTGAGAAGGGGAAGGCAGAAATATCAGACTGTATGCTCACTCTTGTAGCTTGTCCAGCCTGACAGGCTGGTGGGAATGCCTGTCAGTTTCCCACCCAGCTTGCAGGCTCCTTGAGGCAAAATATGAAGCGGGTCCAACATGGTGTAACTTGCATTCCAGCCAGCAAGCAATTGCTTACCAAAGTACTCCTGAAAGTTGTTTGTTGAGTTTTCCTTGTTTGCAGCAACTTTAGCATCGCTTACAAAGTCTGCTTTCAACTCTGTAAGTCATACAAACTATTTTAACTTACACCACACAGAGTTAAGCAGGTATGAAACCAACTTTGAGAGTCTTCCTTGATTTTTGGAGTGAGATTAGTTAGAGAATGGGAGTGTAATTAATTACCACTGCATATATTCACTGCTGAGTCTGGTCCAGGAGAATGGCTGCTGAGAAATCCCAGGCCCATTGCACTTAAGACTACTTTTCACACGTTCCTTTGATTTTTTTGGGATGCTGCCCATTTACATGGTACATTCAAACCACAAATCCAAAGCAAGTTGGAGAAGAGTGTTGAGACATTTTAGAATGTAGAATGCTGAGAAATTTTGAAAACATAAAGGATCAGGGAATTGGCTTTACCTTTTTTTCTCAGGAAAAGAAGATAAATATGGCCATGGCTTAAAAGCCATCATGAAGAGGACAGTGGTCAGCTTCTAACTGTGTTTTCAGAGGAGGGGAGAGATTGACTTGGTTAGCAAGCAGTTAATTGACTGGCTGTTAGAAGAAATGGTCATCTTTTCAGAGATATTTAAGCTTTGCAACTGGTTATTTGCACTAGCCATTGTCTTCTTGAGAAAATTTAAGGAGTGAGTTAGACAAACCTTTGCTTTGAACAGTGTAAGAATATTTGTTCTTGTTTCCTGAAACTTATTCTGTTTTCTTTTGGTTTGGCATTCCTGCAGACTTCAGCTTTAACCCTGTAACTTCTGAATAAGTATCTCCAACATATGCAGATAGAAAATGGCCTAAATAAATATCAAAAGAGTAGGGCATTTAAAAGGACCTCCCATGAGTCTGGTGGGGAAAAACATATCAATGTGCACCTACAATGCTTTGAGTGCCTGTAGAGCTTACTGGGGGATAAAGCAGTGATGGTATCTAATCTGTTAACCCTAGCAGAGAATCTGTTCCTCTGCCTCAGATTGCAGGCATACCACGAAGTGCTGAGATTGGCATGAGCAGCGCACATTTTTATTTGAGGGGAACATAAATCCTAAGTATCTTGTTTGTGTATAATTATTCTTGCCCTGGGGTTGCAGCATCTTGTGCGCACAGCTGCATTGTGAACATTTTTCCAAGTTTATTTAGCACCGAGTGCAAGTACTTTACATGTCAGAGCTGGGAACGCTCCTGTTTCAGCTGACTCCACTCCTTTGGGGTGTTGCAGAGTGCTTAGGTGACTAAGCGAGAGGCAGTTGCACAAGCCTGGAGACACGGGGAGATTATTTAATCGCATTAGAGAAAGAGAGAGTAGGCGCCCAGGAGCAGACAGAGGTAATCTGTGAGGAGGGCGCGTGTGAGCAAGTATGTCCTAGGGAAGGGATTTGGAGGTCAGTGCATTGTCAAAGTCATTGCACCATTAACAGAAGCTTTCTGTGCACTTTCTTGATCTGCCTGTGTACATATTTAAGGTCTTACTTAAGGGTCTCAACTCCTGTAAGCACATAGCAGGTCGTGGCTTATGATTAGAAACTATGTTCCAACACGAACTATGTTTCTTGTTTATTTACTTATTTCTTTACTATGAGGGTAGTGGAACACTGGAACAAGTTGCCCAGAGAGGTTGTGGATGCTCCCTCTCTGGAGGTGTTTTTAAAGCCAGGCTGGACAAGGCACTGAGCAGCCTGATCTAGTGGGAGGTGTCCCTGCCTATGGCAGGGAGGTTGGAACTAGATGATCTTTAAGGTCCCTTCCAACCTGAACTATTCTATGATTCTATGATTTTTATGCTTCACTCACTACAGTTTTTAAGAGATCAGCAAATGTGGTAGTGACCCGAGATTTGATTAACTGGTACCTTGGGAATTTCCTATCCTCTTTGAATTGCTTTACTTTTGTACAGGGCAAAGTGAGTATCCTGCATGGGCAAAGTGAGTATCCTGCATGGCAGAGATGCTACCTGAAAACAGAGAACCCATCAGTTGCATGGGGATTTTTGAGGCTTTCTGTCCTCGGTTTTACTGAGGATGTGATGGACTGGTTGAGGAAATGTGCTGTTACTTTACAGAATTAACTCATAGTTAACTCACAATGGAATCAGAAATGGGGTAAAGACATGATCTGCTTGATTATGAATAAACACCAATAGAAGAGCATGTCTGAAATGCCTGCGTCTGTATGTACCTGCATATTATGGCTCCCACATAAATTTTTTCTTGTTTCCTGGAGGGATATTTTTGTAGTAACTGATAAATTAATTTTCTTCTTCAGTCAGCCCTTTTATGACATGGTATTAATGGAAGTACATAAAATGGCAAGTCTGAATTTACCCGTAGGCCAACCAGATCACTATTCAGTATTATATTTCCACTGCAGACAAAGATGGCAAGTATGGAATGCAGGAAGGAAAGAAGGAGGAAGAAATGCCTATAATATGTTTAAATCCTTAGCAATGCTTCTGGTTATGTTTTGTAATCATCTTTGGTTTCAGAATCAGCCATGAAACACAACCGATAAACGAACTCCATCTTTCATCTTCCTTTTAGTGTAGAGCTTTGAGGGAACCATTTTGTGTGTGTTTGTGTATAGATAAGTTTATATATGTATGTATCACTCCATCCCCAGTGTGTCCAGGAGTAGTGTAATCGATTGAGACTTGTTGTGGGAGAAAAAATTGATCATTGCATGATTTTATGTGGTGACTGATCTCTTGCATGATGTCAGTATACCATGAGGCCAGCCACACAGACAACATACAATGTTTTAATATGGCTTTGGAAATAGAGGGAGCGGCTGGACCCACTGTGGAAATGATGTTGTTAGAGTAGGTATGAGACTGAGTCACGTGGGAAATTCAAAGAGCTGGAATTCAGGAACTGAGTTGTGGCTCATTTCAGACCAACACAGGTTTCCTGTAAAACAGAAACAGGGATGGCCACAAGGGTAACAGTAGTGTAATATGCATCTCTTTTAGAAGTCCTGATACAGTTTTGTCCCGGTGTCACTATTGGAAAATCCACCCCTGTCACTTTTCTTGGGACTGTCAGAAAGACCAAGCAGGTAGCTGTGTGAAGCACTTGTCATAAACATTCAAATGAGATGAATCTCCATTTCATGTTTTATTGCAGACTTGAAATTTGGCCTAGGTTCTCTGAACTTTGCTGACCTTGGCAGATCTACAGGGAAAGCCTGCAAAATCCTTGAGTTCAAAGCAGGCAAAATATATGACACCTTTTGAAAGTTTGGCTTTGAGTGTTGAGTTTATTTGAACTTATGTTAACCAAAGCCAATAAAAAAATGGTTTGCATGAGCTCCCACAAGCAGAGAGAATGAGAACGGGCAACCTCTTTGCCAAGCACAGTTATTTTTATTTGTGTTACAGGGAGAAAGTTGATAGCTTGAGTACTTTCATGTTTGATTTAAGGTAGGAATAATGAAGATTATAGCTTAAGGATAAAATATAAGAAATATTGTCTCTCTGTGAAGATATCCTGAACAAACTGGACTGTATCTGCCACATCCTAACAGAAAAGATTCTCTTTTCATGGGCAATTTAATTTTGCAAATATCTGTGAATACTGAAGAAAAGAATAAAGCCTGAAGTGGAACTCAAAATATGAAGAGTTAATTAGCCATATTTAAAAAAAATATAAATATCTGGCCAAAATAATTTGCAATTTGCAAAGGCAGAATCAGTCTATGGAAATCATGTGTAGATGAGTGTCCTAGGTTTTACTGGGCAAGAAATGAATAGTCAAGAGCCGGGGTTAGTAAGAAATGCGGAATTAAAAGCTGGATATTTTGTGGGAGAGAGAAGAATGCTTCCTTTTCCTTTTTAGTACTCAAAGCACTGACAAGGAGTCATAGATGAGGATGATTCCTGAGGTGCAATGGATATGGCAAAACTAATTGTGGAGATAATGAGAAAGTTTGCTGGTTGCACATTATCCCTGAGTTTCACTGGAGCTATCCAGGTATGATGTTTTACTCAATGGAGATCCCACAAGTGTAAATCACAGGACTTCAGTTTCATTTGGAAATGTTGGGAAGAGTTTAAGTGAATATTCAAAGATATATTAAAGGAGATGAGGAAGGGGGGTATGTATGTATCTCTGGATCTCAAAACAGTTACTGTGAAGAAACAGGCTGGGAAAGAGAGGAATAACAGGAGTGCACGTTCTGGATCATATCTAACTTATTAAAGACAGAAGTAAAGGTAAACTGTGGTGTTACTGTAAGCCTTTCATGACTTAAGTAGGGAGAGAATATGACCTAAATAACCTACTTAATAGCTCCAAAGACATTCTGGGCAAGTACTATGGCTGAGGTGGTGTATCTGCCAATGACCTCAAGAGCTGGATTTGGCAGATTCAGATCTTGCTCATTAGTGGTCTGTCATTATGGGAGGCTTTGACTTCCCAGATTTATAAAGGGGAACAAATAGCTAAATTCAGACATCCCTGAGTGCAATAACCAACAAAATTCCTCACCAGTCACTGAAACAGCTCAGAGGCTATATTTCTTTTAGATCTGACACCATTAGCTCATACAATTAAGTAGAAAATAACCTTGGCTTGAGTGGTTTTGGTTTCAATTAAAATGAAGGATAAACAATTGCAGATCTATACGTAAGCTTCTCAGTTCCAGATACAACTAGGGAGCTAGCTAAAGCCTGAATAGCTTGAGAGGACTAGACTGTAAAACAAGGCTGGTCTTCCTTTGAGTCAAAGGTGCAAAAAAAATCTCTAGCAGGCATGTCTTGCGAAATGAAAAGCATAGAAGAAAAGTTATCAGATATGACTAAATGAGAAATAGAAAAAGAGAACAGGCCAGCAAACAAAGACACATGTGAGAGGTCAGAAAATGAGGGTAAAATGAGAATTGGCAGGAGTCAAGCTGAGTTTAATTCTGAAAATGAAATGAAAACAAATAGCAAAAGGTCCTTTTGCCACATGAAAAAAAAAGAAAAGGAAAAAAAGTAGTTGGGTATGGCCCAATAATTTGTCAGATAGTTTGCTTTTGTTTCAGTTAGGATGAGTATTCTGAATATGCAGGCATACAGGTTTTTAGTGGCAACAAAGATTTGGAAATCAAAATTACTTTGGCCAAAACGTGAGAAAAGACTGTAGCAGTTCAATACTGCAGAAAAGCTGGCTCATTGTCATCTCGGTGCCTGAAAAGAACAGATACCTGCAATAGTAGGCTCAAGAACAATGTTTTTGATTGTCCTTAGCAGAGGAGGGAAGACACTCTTCAGCTGCAGAATGTACGTCTGTCTTTGACAAAGGGACTAGGACAGCCTTGTTGGAGTGCATGCTATTTGTACAGTAACTGTTATACTGTATTAAAAGAAAGAAAGAGTAGGACATATGGCAACAGAAAAAGTAAATAAAGCACAGAAAGCTAGATGCAGCATAATCTGATGAAATCACCTCTGATAAAAGCACTAATATTTCTAGTCATGGAAGTGCAAGCAAATGCTTTGTGTTTAGATTCAGATATGGTGTAGCATGTGAAACTGAGACAGAAGCTAGAGACCTTTCAGACTGGAAGGAAGTTGTTACTGAAAGCTCTCGGTGATTGATCTTGGGACCTCTCTTCTGTGTTAATTTTACCAAGAACTGTCAGCCAGAGGGTGGCAGGGTGATAGTGAAACCAGTTGCAGCAGAGTTTGTGGCAATACTGGAATGACTAAATCATCACCGCCTAAAATGAGATCCACAGAGAGAAACAGATGTAAGATCAGGTTTAGTAAATATAAATACAAGGCTCTTGCTAAGAGAATATCTGCTGAAAGTGATGGGTTCACCAGGGAAATGCTGATGATGTACTCTAAACTAAATACCACCAGCATGGTATGTGTGGCAGTGAAACAGCTGTCCAGGCTCTGGAGTGTAGCAAGCAGACTATTTTCAGTATGCACATGTGTAAATACTGTTGTGCTCAGTTGTACAGTCTGACGCTTTGGGTGGGATACCAACTGAGGGATTTCTTCAATGACAGGCATTTCTGATTTGTGTTCAAATATGAGTGCAGCCTTTTGCATGCATTACTCACACTGCTCCTCCTCCTTTGATGCTGAGCCTGAGATTTAGTAGAGCACGGAGCTGTGTGATGTTTCTTAATCCATAATTTGGCTTTGACTGTCAATGGCAGGTTGTATTCTTAAGAAGCCTGCTTTGAAATGTCAAATCTTATCCTAATTGCAATCCTCTTACTGCTATAGGATTTGTCGAACCAATTCACTCAGGATGTCTTGGCACAAGAAGCTGTACCACTGTTTGCTATGGAGAGGAATCCCTTTGGCTCCAGCTAGAGGCAGATAAGGACTGACCAGCTTTAACATTATATTCCCTATTCCTTGTCTCCTTCCAAGCTACCCATTCCTCCTCTCTGCTGTTCTCTCTTCTTCATATTATCCATTTTTTTTCCATTTTCCTTTCTTACAGTAGTTGCCAAGATAATATGCAAGACTGATGATATCTAGAGTTTATCTTTTCAGCATTTCATCACTTTTTGAGAATACAAACTGTCTCTGCCTCTATCTCTCTGTCAAGCAGACATCATAGTCTTTCCCCTTAGGCTAAGACAGTGCTCTATACCTGGAGACTTACAACATCAGTTGTAAAAACAGATTCTACTGTGAATTGGGACTTAGCTTCCATTTTTTTCCCTTGGATGAGGACTGCAGCAAGATAAATTTGGTCAAGGCTCTGCAAAGGTAACCTTCTCTGCTGGTTTTGAATTTTCTTCTAGATAAGCAGATGATTATGCCCACCACAAACATTCCATGTTTGGGCAAGAGTGGTTTCAGTAGAAAGTTTATACTGATAAAGCCTGGCTTGTGATGCTTTTTACCTTAATTCTATGTAGATCTTTCATGGGAGGGCAGAACATGGGCACCTTGAAATGTGTCACTTTCTCTGTGTTTAGTAGTAGGCCTCTTTGTTCCCAATCTGATCTCCTGCCACTGCATATGGAGTATGCAGTTGAGAAGAGTGGAAAAGATTTCAGTTGTTTGAGGAGAGGTGGGTGGGGGCCTACAGAACCCATGAATTCATTAAAATTCCATGATGTGTTGCAGAGTAAATGTGTGGGCTTTAGTATGCAAGACTCCAACAGGTAAATACTCGAATCTGGGATACAAGACACAGCAAGTTTTTACCTGCCCTTCATCCAGAAATCTTACTGAGTGCTCTACACCCACTCAAACAGCAGTGTTCACCGCTACCTGAATATGATACAAATTGATAGATGCAGCAGTTAGGGGCAGCAGTTCACCTTTAGATGGCTATCTGCCACAAGTGAAAGCATGTGTTTACACTTAAGAAGACTCATTCTCTGTTTTGAAGAAGTCAGACACACTTTATGCCCTGTTCTCTTTGAACACGTTACTTTGCTGACAGCATTCATTCGTGCTACGGGATTGTACAAACAACTCAGTACCTCCAGCTGCCTTCCCAAACCCTCAAAGTCACAAAGCATCCACCGACCAATTAGTCTCATGGATCAGAAGTGCTGAGAATAGGGGCCAAAGACTGCCTGCAGGCGACCTGCCTTTGTGCACTCTTGTTGAACCCTGTGAGGTAATTTGGCCCTTTTCACATGCAGTCTGCTCCCTAAGCCACTGGCAATCCTCTCATACCGAAGCTGGTATCTCTGCTCAGAGCAATTTCACTGTAGACCTGCCTCTGCACTCATCAAACCCACAGCAGTGTTCCTCACAGGTGAAGGACCCAGGGAGCTGTGATGCACTCATCTGGTCTTGTGGCCCAAATGGCAGCACAATAACTTGGGACTGAATTTGCTCTTCTCACCTGTAAATATCTGAATGTGCTAAGGTGGTTCAAGAACCCATCCTGGCACAAAAAAGGGACTAGGAGTCCTCAGGGAGCTGTACCTGTGGTGGCTCTCGCAAGGTGTGGGGTATCCAGAGGCTGATCCTTCAGCCAGCTCTCCACTTCTCTGATTACTTACTCCTTTCACTGGACAACTCTTCTTGGGGATGTGAAACCACACGGCTTTAGATCTCTTTAATTTATTTTGCCTTTAAAAAAATAAAATAGAAGGTTTAAAGAGCTGTGGTCACAGGAAAAAAAATTCTCTACTGTAACAAGGGAAAGAAAACATCTGCATGAAGAGAAAACACTGAAAGTAGAGAACTGTGTTATTCTTAGGAGAGAATGTTGGGATTAAGGTCTAAAAAAGTCTTTTTCTTTTTAAGGCATCCAGTTGCTACAGGTTTCAGTTACTTCAGGGATCAGGCATTTAAAAGACATTTTCTTGATCTAGCTTTTTTGCAGGACCTGAGTATTTTGAAAGACTTCCTGCACATGCATGCCAGTTATTTGATCTGATCATTGTTTTAATAAAACCATTATTTAACTAACCATGAATTAATTTCTTTGTCCCTCTGGGAGCCAGCCATAAATAGTAGCAAGTTATTGTTTAACATGGCTAAAGCTTAGCTCCTTCTCTTCCCTGCTAACTCCCACCATTGACAAAACTACTTACATTGGATATTTTTTTCTTAATGGACTTAGACTATTATTCAGAAAAAATGTTGTGAGATCCTGAAAAATTGTCTTCGTGTAATCACCTTCTAATCCCATTTAATTTTGGGGTTTTTTTGTACAGCAGTTGTCCTAGTGAAGCACTGTAGCTAGAGGCTATTAGAAAAGTCACTAAAATGGATTTCTCCTGGTAACCTGTGAAATGAAGAAGGAATTTTCCAAGAGAGGAAAATAATTAATCAAATTGAAAGGGCGTATTTTTTAAGCTATTTTGGAAAATTTCACAATTCTGGTTCAGGATTGGGTAATTTAATTTTCAGTTCTTCTCAGCTTTTCTTTTTTGAAATCTTTAAGGGGAGCTGGTGCTCAGCACTTTCCCGGTAATGTGAAGTGCTTCCAAACTTCCTACTGTGTTTCTAACAAGGCTTTGAAACTAAAAAGATGGCCATGCAAAAGGGCCTTTGAAAGAAGAGCCATGTTTATTGGTAAGGGCTGCATGAGACTATTAAGTTCCTTTATGATGTTGTAGTAAAATACAGGTGATGCGTGGAGGAGACTCTGCTTCTAGCAAAAACGTTCTCCTGAATATAAGCATTAGCTCCAATGTTTACTGCTCACTGAGTAGTCATAACAGTAGAAGGATAAGCTGTGGTTTTGTTTTGAGGAGGACAAGGTGTGTAGAATAGTTAAGATCTTTTGGGAAACAGCCTTCTACCTGGGCACAGAAATTGCTGGGCCATGCCTACAAAAGGAGTCTGGTGGTGCGAGAAAGATTGACACCTATCCTAGATGACAGTGATTCCAGAAAAGATTTCAGATCAGGAGGGAAGTAGCTTCAGATGCCTTGCCAGGATGGTATTGTGGCCAAAAGGATTAAGGCAGCCTTTGAACATATAAAACAGGTGTAATAGACAAGAGCCTAAGGTTTATTTTTTACATTAGTGAAGAGAGCAATGTGAATACAATGTCTTCTACAATTCACAATCCAAAAGGAAGCTGAGTAACAGGCTGAGGGCTGAGAAGACCAAGACCTGCTGGTATGGGGAATTGTGAAATAGGTGGGAAAGATAATATTTCGTCTTTAGTATTCCTCTATGGTTGAGATCATCTGATGACCAAATATTTTCCAGACTGCTGAATTCTTTGTCTTTAGAGATGGACAAATCAAGTCTGTAAGACCAGCTATCTTTGCAGAGATGTGCTTATGGTTAAATGCAACACTTGAGCTTAGCTCAGTGGCAACAGAGCAACATTTCTTAATATTTTCTACATGATGCCTGTTGCAATAGATATTTTAATCTCAAAAATACATCAGGTCCACAGATGGAGCTAGTAAAATTATTTGTTAGCTGTATTATGCAGTATCGTTTGCAAAAGCATCCTGGAAATATTTTAAAATAAATGTGTAAGACATTCACTGGCCTTGTAGCTGTCCCAGTCAGATACTGGAGAAATTACTTTTCTGTTACCTTTGGTCAAAGCTAAGCAGACCTTCCTGATCTGTGAAGCGGGTGCAGTTGATCAAGGAAACACAAAAAACAGCAATGCTATGCAGCTTTTCCCAATACCACCAGGCTTTAAATAAACCATAAACACTCCCTGGAATGGTTTATGAGTAGGCAAATAAAACAAAAACAATTTAAAGGTGATAAAACTCTGTTGACATGAATACCATTCAGGTAAACCACCTTGGACATATTTCAAACAGAAGCTAGCACCTATTTAACTTTATCCCAGATGAATGAAACAGTTCACACGTGAGGCTTTGCAAATACAAAAGGTCTTATTTGCCTACAGACTCTGCTGCCTGACAGCTGTCCTTAACAGCAACCTTATGATTTTTCAAAGCAGTTCAGGAAGCTTTGCCTTGTTGGAGGTTGTGTTTGAGCCTCAGTTGTGAGACTATCAAAGCATTGCTGCCTCCACACTCTGGTAGCTGGAGTCAGTACAGATTATGGGCTGGAGGGACCTCAGATGTTGGACTAGCCCACACCAGTGTCCCTGGATCAAGAGGTAGAACTAAGAGTTTTCACCAGTCTATGCAAGAAAAAAGGAGCTGACTCCATTTTAACTCTAAGAGACTTCCAAGGGCTGCTTGGAGCAGCCAAAACCTTTCCAGGTTTAGTATACCTTTTAAGTATTGCTTCATCATTACAGAAGCGGTACAGAGGAACAAAGTTGGAATTAAGCTTTGTGGGTCTTTCAGCTGCAAGAAGTCCCATTGTGGTGTCAACATCTGTAAATTTTTCTCTTAATAGGGTAGAACTGCTATTGTACTTTTCCACTCCGAAGGAACGATATTTTACCTTGCAGCTGTTTTCAACGTGTTAGCTATAATTCACAATAAGGAACTCCCTACACACTAGGAAGTGTTACCATATCTTATTTACCACTGTTTCTCTTGCAGTTACCATCACAGATAGGGATAGATGCCAGCTTGAAATTAGAGCCCAGTTCCTGTTGTTTTCCTGGATGAAAATCTAAAGTAACTTCATTGTTGTTGGGGAATCAGAATACATCTCGCATCCAGTTGTGCAAGGTTTAGAGTCCTGCTCACAGACTGACTACTACTAACCAAAACAGGGTCAGGGAGGGAACTTTGGGCTGCAAGTCATCCAGAGACCATCATTTGCCTCATCCCAGGCTTTGTCTGAACTCACACTATCGAATTAGGAATAAGTTCCTTGCTAGAGCCCTAACTTTGTTGCCTCTGCTTAACTCTCTTTCTCTGAACTCATCTTGAGCTTGATTCATATGTGTGTTGAAACAGTTCAGTTTTTGTGCAGCCTTGCTGAAGTCAGGAATGTGAAGAAGTTCAGTAAATCCCACAATTTTTAAACTAGGCTGCTTATCATATTGGTCAATATGCTTATTGGGAACAAATATTTCTCAGCATTTTTTATCTGTGAATGGATACCCACAGGTAAAGTGTGCCTAACACCAATTTACAGTGATGTATAAGCTGGTCTTCTAAATCCCATGGTTTTGTTCATCTGCCTTGGATGGCTGCAATAGGGTGGAAGGATTTATGCTGAAATACTGACTTTCTCTCCTTTGAGAAACTACAAGACACAGTAGGAAAAATAATTTTAGCATGACTTATTTAAGCATGTTTAAATACAGTAAAACATGTATTCTTTCACAGACATATATAAAATGTTACATCTATATGTATGTATTGAAACTATTTAAAACATACAGGCAGTATAGCATAATGATTACAAATCACAAATAAATGGAGAGATACACATATGTATCTGCTTGCTTGCATGTGAACATCTATGCAAATATACAGGTGAAGAAAAAACACTTAGTGATTCATACAACATTAACATTAAGACAAGATATAAGGCAGTTGGGAAAAAATGGTTACCTATTTGTTATTTTTTATTTAGTTATCTTGGGAAAATATTAGCTGCAGTGCACACATGAGACAGGCTGTATGTAATATGATCCAAATCTACTGGTGTGATATTTGATCTGCATTGATGGATGGATTTCTTGCTCAACTCTACTTCTGTAAGCAGAACCCATGGCTGCATAATTCAGCATAATTGAAATCTGGATTTTAAATACTAAAGTACACAAGTGCTCATGTATTTCATGTGTGTGTGAACATCTTAAAATTTTGGTCTTGGTTATTGGAGGGGAAGCTGGGATCTGTGCTTAGGAGAAGGTTATGGGTCAAAAGGCAGGAAGGTGGTGAGCTAGCTGTCTCTCTTGACTTAAATCAGTCTGCTGTGAACACAACAGGATATATATGCAGATCAAGGTTACCAAGGGACATGGGCACCTCTGGCTTAAGCTGTTTTCCTTATTAAACTGGCAGTAGAAGAAGTAAGCAGTGTAAAATTCTCTACATCAACTCAAAAGATCATTCGTGCCCTGGAAAATTAAATTGGCTTTATGGTCAGACAATGCCCAGCAGTGTAATCCAGAGACTCAAGAGGATTTGGATTGTAAAGTACTCGAATTAAAGGAGTGCTTGTATTCTGGGAGTTTGATTCTTCCTACCACAAATGGTGTTTGGATCTGGGATTTTTGTTTGGACCTGCCTGTGCCTCTTGCAAAACCAAAACAAGCAAGCTGTCATTTTTACAAAAGCCCAGATGTATTTTATTTTTTTGCAAACACAGACAAACAGCCATACTAAGGTATCAAAAACCATAGCAACTAAAATATGTCACCATTCTTTCTGTTCCTTTCCCCTTCTTTTCTACATTTGCTTGCTTTTTTGCGCAGTCCAACTCGTTTATTTGTAAAATCTTCCTTAAGGCCACATTCGTGCAGACAGACTAAAACATTTTTGACTCTGAAGGTATCCCCTGAGGTAAAATTTACTCAGATAATATCTTAGTTACTACCTAACCTGTTTGGGTTATTTTTGAACACTATAAAGCAGTAGCACCAACAAAGAAAAACTCTGCATGGAATACCAGTAGCAGCTCACTTCATGTAACTATGGAACTCTGCTTTTTCACAAAACACCTATGTTTTGTACTCTCTGTGGATGTTAGAAATGAGAAACTGAAATGTTTGAGGTCAGGCCTACAGCCCCCCTCCAATTTTATAGCTTCTTTGCATAACAGCAAAAATATATTTAGATTTACCTGGTTGTGAACATAAACAGGTAAAGGATGCCAAGGATAAATAAGAGTTCAGAAATAGTACAGAGGCTGCAAGTACAGAGGTGGACAAGCAATGCTGAATAATCACTTTATAACCAGCTGTGATTAGGCAGAGGGCCCGAACCGAAAGCCAGGCTCTGAACACGCCTGAGTTTTCTGATCCAGATCAAAACCTCATGTCTCTTTGTTTCTATAAAGCATTGAAACAAGTCCCTGGTTCTTCAGTTTGGAAATAAATTAGTATTTGGATTGCAAACCTGTAGCTCAGCTTCATCTCTAATAACGCTGACGTTTCACAGATTTAGATTTCCAGCCATTCCCCCACATGGGTGTTGTAAGAGGGATGCTGTTCCAGCAGATGCTGCCAACCTGGCACCATGGCTTCTTCTGCCCTGTGTCACACTGGGGCTGAGAACAGCAGCTCTGCTGACCACCTCTGCCAGTGCTCGGTTAGGGGGAGAAAGAGGGAAAAGTGATACGTGAGGATTTCTTTGCCACGTAGAGAAAATATTTTTTTTTCCTCTCTGCTGCTGCAGACTTAGAAGAGAACATAAATAAATCAAAATTTATCTGCCTTGAGATTGCAAGACAGGTCCTAAAATGGTGGGAAAGTTTTTTAAAGAGAAAGCAGTTTAAAAGCAAAGCTGTTGGCCTTTAAAAAAAGATGATGAAGAACAAGTCTGGACACATTAGTCAGAATGAATTGAATTATAGCAGTGCAACTCTTAAAAATAAATAAATCTGTATTAAGCTCTACAGGCCTATTCTGTAAGAGGAATTTCTATTATGCAGGAGATTTTGGGTTGTGTGAGGAATACTGTAAAGATAAGTCTTGTCAGATTTCTCTGCAGTCTTAAGATATTTACCCATCAGCTCACATTGGTCTGGAGAGCTCAAATGGCTTAACAAGGTCCATCTGCTGGGGCAGGTGTGGGAGGAAGGTTCTATTTCCACAGAGCACTCTAATGTTTCTGAACAGCAATGCTTTTCTTTGTAGGCAGCAAATGTGCCTTTTAAAATGTGTTCTGTGCATGTAAAGATGGTGCCAGCAAAGTTTTCTGGGAGAGCTCTGCTATCTTGGCTTTGTGTTTGAGCAGAGTTCAGGAGAAAACACCTTGCTCCTGCAGCAACAGGGGTAAGTAACAACTGGGTGCATTAACAGTTGTGTGTAATGGCAGGAGCAGACCTGACTTAGTGAAGAATTTGAGTGTGAAAAACCTAAGATGTCATGTTTTTTGTTTTGTTGAAAATAGGCTATTGAGTCTATTGTTAGTTTAGGTATTTTAAAACACCCTTTGATTTAAAAGAGGGTGAGGCAGCACAATATCTTATAGGAATCTAGAGTCACCTTCAGTTTCCTTTCCTACAACACGGACTTTATTTCAAAAAACACAGCAGAACAATTCACACAGTAAGAAGCTATTGCTCCAATAATTTGCTGGTAAAGACAGAGTAAACTTTATAGTTTTGTATATTAAAAGAAGCCTCAAAGGATAAAGTTTATTTTGGAGAAAACTCTAACCCAGAGCATTTTTTTCTTAAAAGCTGCTTTATCTATCAAAGCCTGCAGGCAGAAATACTTCCTGGACTAGTGCTGGTGCCTTGTTTAAAGTCTTGGTTGTTTCTGTCCTCTGTCAAATGTAACTAATTTTTTTTCTTCTAATATACAGGTTCTGCTCTATAGATTTTGAGCATAGGTTTGGTTTGGTTTTGTTTCTCCCTTCTCCCCCCCCCCCGCCCCCCCCCGTTATC
>VZTY01016407.1:0-46111 GCA_013400935.1 Turnix velox | reverse complement strand
ATAAGAACTATCCCACCAAGTCTGTGTGAAGCCAATGACATCATAGTCATGAGTGTATGTACACATCTGCAGCTCTTCTTGCTTATTCCCCATACTCATTGACATACAGGCATTTAAGTTGCTCCCTTGCCAGTGTTGATTTAGCAAAAGAAACACCCTTTTCTGCACCACAGGTGACCTATTTCTGTCTTGTGGTCCTAGTCCAGGCTCAGTGGTGTCTAGATTGTTTGATATGTCTCTACCTGTGTCCACATCAACACAGGCTCCCTTCTCCCTTGCCTCAACTTCTGGCAGCTCAAAGCACTTCCTCACTGGCAGAAGCCCAGCTGCAAACCCAAATCTAGTCTGAAGTTCTCCTAATGAGCCCAGCTAGCTTCTGCCCCAAAAACATTTTGCCCCTCTGAGGCAGGACTTTCCTGTGTGTCCCTATCAGGTCTCAGGCCTTACAAAACCAGCCAATTTCAAAGAACCCAAAGCCCTGCCTGTAACACCAGACTCAGAGACAGACATTCATAGACTGACTCTTTGCATTGAATTCCCTATCATTACTTGGAGATGGTAGAAGGGAAGAGAAAATAACTTGGGCTCCATACTCCTTCACCAACCATCCCAAGGCCTTAAAGTCTTTCTTCATCTCTCTCAGACTATGGGATATAACTTCCTTCCCACTTGCCTGGAAGATGAGAAGTGGGTAGTAGTCTGTTGGCTTCACCAGGCTCAGGACTATCTTAGTGATATCCCTGATATGGGCTCCAGGTAGACTGCAGACTTCCCTGCTGAAGGTCAACTCTGCATATTGGTCCCTCTGCTCCCTTCAGGACTGAGTACCCTACAACTAGGACCCTTCTCTTCCTCCTTGTGGAAGTGGTACCTGCATTCCCAGAGTGCCTATTCGCTTTTGGTGAGTCCTCTGGAGTAGGTTTCCTCTCTTCCACTACAACATACAGTTCCTCTTTTAGGACCCATACCTGCCCTGCAGAGGCAATTTGGGAGGTGGGAGGAGTCAAGAAGGGATGTTTCTTCTTCCTTAGGTTGGGACCTGCCTCCATTCCCTACAACCTCTGAGGTCCCCCACTTCTGGTTCATGGGAAAAGAAGTGATCCTCTGATTTATCCCAATCCTCTTCCTGGTTTTTCTCACTCAAGGAGTGAGCCCTCTCTCTAATCTTTCTCTCCCTGTTGCTCCTCAGCCTTTCCACTTCACCCTTTAGCTCAGCCACAAGGCTGAGCAGGTCTTTCACACGCTCACATCTGCTGGAGAAATCACCCATGATACAATTCTGAGTATCTTTAGTCCGTTCCATAGCCATTTCCTGTCTTACAAATTTGTGATAAATTAAATTCTAAATATAGCCTAAATAAAATTCTAGTTTTATTTAGATATAAGCCTTCTGGTATAAATTATGTTGTTCTATTTCTATGTTGTTTCTATTTCAGTGTATACTGTGTAACTTCTACATAAAATTTATCTACTATGTATATTTTATTAACCAAATCATAAAGTAATGAACTGAATCTCTTCACAACAAGATATATAGCAATGATAAAAATAAAGGCAGAATAACTGAGCCACCTTTCAGCAGTTCTTCTGAACTATTTGGCTGAAAATGATTTGTTCTGTACACACCTTATGCATCTGAAGGTTTATCCTGAATCAACAGAATGATGAGAGTAAAGAGCCTCCTTGTACCAGGAGAGATTCAGAAACATTAGGGTTGTCAAGAACTGGGACAGGCTGCCCAGGGAAGTGGCTAAGTCAAATAAAAAGTATTTAAAAGACATGCAGACATGTTGCTGAGGGACATGGTTTAGTGGTAAACTTGGCAGTGTGAGACTGATGGTTGGACTCAATGACCTTAAGGGTCTATTCCAATCTAACTGACTCAAGGATGCTGTTATACTGTCTTGAAGATGTACAGATCTATGCCTAAAGGCACAATGACACTTCCACAGCATGGTTTAACTGGTTTTAACTGGTTACATACAGGTACCCAAGAAGTAAGATTATTGAGCCATTACAGAAAATTATCACAGAATTATAGAACTTTCCTTTCTCACACAATGCACCATGCAACCAGTCCACAAAATTAAAAATGTCAGGAGCATAGATATAGTTCAAGAACAGAGAATCAACAGGCTGATAAGCTAAACATATGACCTAAACCACTGCAAGTGTTCAGAAGTACATTTTACCTTTGACCTATTGCAAAGCGTCTTCACAAACATCTTGAAATGGTATGTAAGCTGCATTACTTTACATCACTAACAGCGAGTATACAATCAAATTCAGCAGCTCAGCTGAAATGTAACATCTCTTTAAGACAATGGAACTCCACTGCTCCAATCACATTTATCTACTACCCTTTTTATTTTCCTGTACTTCCGCTTGTCACAAACTGTGTACCTTAAACTACTTATACAGTCACAGAATGGTTTGGATTGGAAGGGACCTTAAAGATCATCTAGTTCCACCCTTCTTACTTACTTTAAAATAAAACTGCACAGATGTATTCTCCCTTGGGAAAAAAAAACAAACAAACCTTCTGAGGGGTCAAAACCCTCTGACGGAACTTCTCAATTGTATCTTGACCTGCAGCTGCCCACGCACTGGCAAATGCTTGAGCTTTGTCTTGATCCAGGTAAATCCCTTGCAGATGCTGCTGCAATGAAGCTGGCTTCAAATTATGATAGACCGCCTGTTAAAAGGAAAATTGAGTACTGCTCTATCAATTGTGCCAGATATATTCTACCACAGACAGTCATACAAGACTTTTACTTATAACTCCACAGTGGGACTGCAGACACTCTGCTCATCTTAACCTTCTGACTGAGAGGACAGAATACTGTAGCTACCTTAATTGTATATCAAAATGCAATATTACAATCACTTCACAAGGGAGACAAACTATGAAAAAACGTTTGTCTATATGTGTATACTCCCACTGTGCCAAAGCTACTACTAAAAAACACACTGTATTTTAAAGTCAATTGTGATCAATAAGAATGGGCACTTTATCCAAATTCGTACTGTTCAAGCAAATTTGAAGTACAACATTCTGAAGACATAGGAAGTCAAAAAAGGTAAGTTAAATATTACCTCTCTATTAGCACTAGTTTTCTTGGTAAGCGAATTATATAGTACACTGGTCTCCACTTTTGGACCAGGACTCACTCCACAAATGAAATTAGTCCAATCAAAATCAGGAAGGCATGCAAACAAAAGCAGTAAAATCACATTCCCAAAATAAACATACTGCTGATAGATGTCTTCTCTAATTCCTTTTTGACTTTAATATCTTTGAAACCTATAATTTGATTAAAAAATTTACCAATTCATAACGATAAAAATAAGGTACCTGTTCCAAAATGAATGATATAGTTTCAAGAACTAGATGAAGATCCTGCTCCTCCAAGGAAAAAGCTATTTGAAGTTTTTCTTCCTCCTCTTCACTGAAGCTGCTTTCAGCCTGAAGCACAAAAGCAGTTAGTCCTGACATTCCATTTAGCAGTCAAGAACATACTTGACAAAACAAAAACCTTCTTACAATTTTTACATACATAATGGCTGTCCAGTTGTTTCTAAATAAAAAAAAAAGTGAAGTTCTTTTCCGACAGAAAAACACTATGAAATTTCTCTAAATGGACATTAAACTGAAAAGTCAAGAGGGCAACATGAGAAGTTACACAGATTGCTTAAAATGTATCACAAGAAAATGCTTTCATTATGCATTTGAGAGACATAAAGAAACATTTTTCTTTCAAATATTGGATCATCTACAACAACGTTTTATGAATAAAACTAAGTACAAAATGCATTATCCCATGCTAACAACGAAGGAAACAGAAGGCAAAACTGTAGTAAAGTTAGTTACATACCCTTCATCCACTCTGTATACTCTTCTGAAAACTACTCATAATGTTGTAAAGGAAATAAAGGCCTAATCTATGCTTACTTTGAAACTCAGATTTGAATCTATAGTCTGCTGTACCACAGAAGACTACTGAGAATGTGCTGTACTTTTAAAATATGAGTTGCATTTATTATACCACAGAAAATTAGACAGCAATTTAAATGCAAATACTGCCTTCTTACAAAATGTAATTCCTAGCAAATCTATGTTACAGACATAAACTCACCATATTTAAACCATTTAATATTCCAAAACTGCAAAATAACAATAAAAAAAGCAATTCAGGCACCATAATAAACTAAATGAGGCAATTACATATATTGCAATCATTGAAGGCTTTGTGTAGTAAGAATATAAAAATAGAAACGTTATTTCGATAATTAGTGAGTCAATATTCATGCATTTCAGAATTAAGACAATTGTGGATAATTTGATTTGGGGGGTTAGACTAGAGAGGTCCTTTCCTACTCTTATCATTCCTATGATTTGTTACCATGATCCTGTTGGAAAGGGTCCAGAGGAGGGCCATGAGGATGATCAGGGAGCTGGAGCACCTCTCCTATGAGGACAGGCTAAGAGAGCTGGGGCTGTTCAGCCTGGAGAACAGAATGTTCCTAGGAGACCTACCAGCCTACCTACCTTAGCAGCCTACCAGTACCTATAGGGTAGGCTATATAGGACCTATAGGGAAAGCTGGAGAGGAACTGTTCAGGACGTATACGGAAGGACAAGGGGCAATGGTTTTAAACCACATCAGGGCAGATTCAGGTGAAGAAAGAAATTGTTTACCATGAGGATAGCGAAGCACTGAGAAATATTGTCCAGAGAGGCTGTGGAGACCCCAACCTCGATAAATTCAAGGCAAGGCTTGATTAGGTTCTGAATAACCTGATCGAGTGCAGGATGCCCCTGTTTACTGCAACAGGGTTAGATTAGGTGTCCTGCCAACTCTATGATTCCATGCCTCTGTGACTTCTGTTTTAACCTCAATTCCAGTGATGAGTGGATGAACATATAGAAATGCAAGAGAGAAAAATAATATGCATTTAGTGTTTCTCCATTGAGGGTAAAAGTGGAGTCTGTGCAAATAGCCAACAAGTTTAGATTCCCTGGAGCATCCTCACAGATACTGACAGACAGAGGTAGGTTACAAACATCACTGGTTGTGGTACCATTGACCTTTTCCCAGAAATAGCCTGACCAATTAGCAATGAGGATTGAAATCAAAGCTACTTAAGAAAAAAATAACAACTGGAAGCAACTGTCCGTCAACAAAATGTGTCACAATTGCCACAAAAATAGACTCAGTGGGAGTGGAGTAAGCAGAATTGCCCCCGGCCGGGCCCTGTTCCCGCCCCGTCCTGTGGCAGGCAAGGCCAGGCCTGGCAAGGCCAGGGCGGAGAAATGAACCGGTAGGTGGCTCTGCTCTGGTACACCACTACAGCCGCCCACCTCCCACAAAGCACCTGGCGGGCTCCCCTCGCCTGGCTACGCCGTCACACTGACCTTCAGGTGCAGCTTCTGCAGAATGCGAGAGAGGAGCCGCGAGAACCGGCCCCCATCTATGGCGTTCAGCAGCGAGACGGCCCTGCGGATACTGAGGGAAGGACAGGGAGGTGATCAAGGGGTGACAGGTAACATGGCTCCACCACTGGCACCGCGGCAAGACCCCGGCAAGTCACAGCGAGAGCAGCGATTACCTGTCACTCTCCCGCACGACGGGCGCCGCCATGACTGTCGCTGAAGCCCCGCCCGCCGACGGCGGCCCAGAAGGGACAAGCGCCGTCTCCGCTGTGCGTGAGGACAGACCAGGGTGGTCCGGCTTTGGGGCTGAGCGCATAGGGGTGGTTTTTTCTGACAATGGAATTCGTTGTTTCAGGCGTTTCACAGATGTGCTTGCGCCGTCCCTAAGCGAGAGTTCTTCATCCAGGGTGTGAGAGCCGGTCAGTGTGCTGCATCGAGATGTTTGGTTTTATCACAATTCATTAGAATCAGGTGCCAATTCGTTCGAATTGGACTATTCAGACTGTTCAGTATATATACCAATAAAAAAAAGCTGGTTAATGCTGGCTCGTTCACTAGTTCTAGCTCAGTGTGTGTCAAAGCTGGCGTTTGAGGTATTTGAGGAGTTTTCCTAGTCAATATACTTACTATTCCCAAGTGAGTGTGTGTCTTCCCATTAGAGTTATCAAAATTTGTTAAGATTAGTTTGGACTGCGCTCTTGGCTTGATTTTGGTCCAGAAGTAACATGTATTTTTTGCTGTCTTGTGTCTAAATCAGTGGCTGCAAGAGATCTTTGGATTCACATCCAAATTGATGGGTTTTACTGTGTCTCAGCTGAAATTTCTTGATAAACTCTTCATTTTGCTCTTTACACAACAAGGTGGGGTACAAGGTGGTAGAGGCCACGCTCCCAACACTGTCTTGCCTCATGGGCGTTCAGGTTTGGAGCGTCGCGCCCACCCGCTACACTTTGTGTGGCTTCACTTCCTGGATTCAGCTGAAATTCAAAAATGAGCTAAAAGACAACAGGACAAGCAAATGGAGGAGCAGGCAGTATGACAGTATAAACCTTGTTTTTCTATTATGTCAATTAATTACATGGAAAGTCTGCAAAAGACTTCTGAATGGGGCTCTAAAAGTTTGTAAGATGTGGCCCAGAGGGTTAAGCTTATTGCTAATAAATTATGGTTGGCTCAAGAGAAAAAGAAAAAAAGCTGGAAAATTCAGAGGTACTGTAAAGAAATGAAAACTGAAATCTTGCTGCTGTTAAAGTTAGGAGAATTTCTTCCTTAACGTTGGTAAGGCAAATATTTCAGCCAAGACACTTGAAAAAAATAGTATCTCTTTAAATAGATCCAGCCTTAACAACCAGCTTCAGGAAAAAAGAGTGACAAACCTGGCTGTACTACATCAGGAATTTTAAAGCAGAGAATTCTGACTGAGACGTCAGCAACTTTTGTGCAATATAACTTACCAAAAGGTGAACCCATTATTGTGAAATCTGTCTGCATTTTTTCAAGCTATTATTCTGGCGTGAAGTATAATTGCATTAATCTGTTTATCTGCACTCTTGCAAAGCATGAAAATACTATATTGTTGCAAGAAAGTTTTCTATCTGTCAATGAAGTATGAGTGTCTCATTCCATGCTGAAATAATGTAAATCCTTCTAGGAAATGTCCCCTGAAAGCTAAATTTTGTGAAATTTGTTTGGTCAAAATGAGCAAGGGTGACTGGAAGTCTAGACAGTTGCTTACTTACTTTAAAAGGTTGGTGTTGATATAAGTATTGAATGCACCACTTAAGTTTGCTGCCAATTCTCTGGTTTTGCAATCATATAGACCTGTTTGAAAGTGTTTTCTTTCACACTTTGTTGCATGAAGAGAATGCTGAGAACAAACAGTGAAAACAATGAACATTAAAAACTCAACTGGGCAACCTGCTCCAGCTGGATCTGCTTCACACAGGAGTTTTGATGTGAGACCTCTGGAGGCTTCTTCCACTCTGCATTGTTCTGTAGTCAACACAAAAAAAGACAAGAAGGAGAGCACCTGACTGGAAATAATGAAGATAACCTCACAGGATGCTGGTGAGTGCAAAATTAGGTACTTTTTTTCCTATTACCCTTTCTCTTCCTAAAAAGAAGTATGAGAAGCTGTGACATCTTATACATCTATCCATTACTGTTTTGTATTTGCATCCATGATCCATTTTTACAATGGGAATTACAGCTTTTTTTACTGAGCTAATGATATTACACATCTTAATGCATGTTATCTGTGTCTTAACTATCCATCAAGTTAAGACCTGTCTTGAGTCAAATTGTTACTCATATTTTGACTCAAAATGCTCCACTTAGAGATGCAAATGCACGCTATATGGGCTTTTGGATTTTTCTGCTCACATTCTATGACAAAACTGTAGACAACAGTGGCTTGGACTTGAGAGCATTTAGCTACTAACTGCCTTGTAACAGACTTGAAAACATCAGTTTCCTCTAGTTTCAGAAATTGATCTATCTGTTCTGTTCTTCCACAAAGACCAAATTAATTTATTTGATGATGGTTTGTCTTAATGACTTTTCCAATTCCCTTCAGAATTCATTTATCCATTGGAATTAATTTAGGTTTTGCATTTTAATATACTTCTGTGTTTATCAGGTGAAACTGATTATATAGAGCATGGAAAGGATGTAAAGTAAGGAATTACAGAATACTTTTCACACAAGGTTAGTGAAGAACTGTAATAAATTGCATGAGAAAGTTAAAGAATCACTTTCACTAGAGGTTTTAAAGCACAGAGAGACAAATACTGTCATGAAAATTAGAAAGTAAATGCATAGAAATTGATAGGAAAAGGATATGTGTGTCTCTACAAACAATAAGAGTGTCTTTCCAAACAGAAGAAACTAGGTAACTTTTACAGACAACACGTTGATTAAAAGCAAACAATGTAAATATGTCACTGAAACTCAATTTACATATGGAAATGGCAAACATAATTTTTATATGAATATCAGAATTTTATTTTCATATTAGGCATATCAGGCAAGTCTGTAGATCCCAGTTATCTTGGAGTAGATGACAAAAGGGACAAGGACATTTGCAGCTTGGAAAATTTAGGGTAAAGGAGACTATGGCCTCCAGCAATATGAAAAACCTCACTTGAGGACAGTAGACTCTTCCTTTATTTGAATAAAGTTCAAATAGTTGAATAGTTCTTCTGAACTATTCTGTCTCCTTTGTGAACACACCAGCCTCGGGGAACAGTAGCTTTCCAAGCAGTCCCTTTCAACCCAGACTGTTCTCTGATTCTGTGAAAGAGAACCCCTCATAATACAATCATAGAATCATAGAGTTGGAAGGGAGCTTCAAAAGACATCTAATCCAACCCCCCTGTACTTAACAGGGATATCTTGTGCTAGATTACGTTACTCAGAGCATCATCAAACCTGGTCTTGAATGCCTTCATGGATGATGCCTCCACCACCTCTCTGGGCAACCTCTTCCAGTGCTTCAGCACCCTCATGTTGAAGAACTTCTCCCTACTGTCCAATCTAAACCTGCCCTGCTGCAGTTTAAAACCATTGCCCCTTGTCTTATTGCTCCATGCCCTGGCAAACAGTCCCACCCCAGCTTTCTTGCAGGCCCCCTTTAGGTACTGGTAGGCTGCTGGACCCTCCTCTTCTCCAGGTTGAAGGCTTCATATAAGTTATCTGTTTAGTTGGAACTGAAAAGGCTTATCTGTCCACAGCCAAAAACATCCAACCTGTTTATCTTCAGTTGTATAATTAATGACTGATCCAGTCTGAATGTGCTGTATGCTGTGAAAGAAAAAAATAATAAATGTTGCTGACTGAATAAATGCTTTTTTATTTAGCCTGGACAGCAAGAAACAATAGCAGAGTTATTTCCTAGTTTAAGAGAACAGTATTATCTCAAATTATTTCTGCCTCACCTATACAAGACATGAATTCCTCAGAAGGCAAAGACACCTGTATAAGCATTCAGAAAAGAAAGAGCTTTGTCACAGTTCTGAGTAAATGCAGCAGAGAAATAAGCAAGAAAGTAAACTCAGTACTAGTAATGTGGTTCATCTTCCCAGGGTAAGAAAATTGTCTTCCCCCAGCAGTCCAGACTCTTCAGTTTTATAAAGTCAGAATTAAGAGAGGATTGGCAACATGCCTCAATAAAGCTTGCAAGGAAAAATTAAATACGTAATGGGGAAAGTAGAAAATCTTCTAGTTATGCAGCAATAAAGAAGGGCAAGTAACACTGTCAGGCACTTCACTAGAGGAGTGAAGCCAACATAAATCCAACATCTCCTTTAATAAAATGTGAAGACAGAAGAGCTTTACTTTTTTTTGGCAAAAATCTTCAGAGGAAAATCAGTTTGGGACAGAAAATGGCAACATGCTGATCAAATTGCCAGCTTCAGTCTCAATTGTATCATAAACCCATTTCCTATTGCAGCGACATTCTGGTCCACATTTGTTTGAATTGCATTTGGGGCAAGGATAGAAGCAACCCAGGCAGTTCCTTTCCAGGCAATCGCACAAATCGAAGTTATTACAGAGCAGCCTCCCATGTTTGTCATACTTCTTTGTTGTTCTGCAAAAGAAAAGAAAAAGTGATTCTCCGAGAATGCTTCAACATGCTCAAAGACTAAACAATATGAAGAAAACAGCTGTCAGGGAATGAAGTATTTCCTCTTTAACTACCTTACAGCATAATGGAATGCCAGCATTCTATCCTAATTGCAGTAGCCATGTTAAGGAAAATGAAAGTATGCCAAATAAGTAAATAAAAATTCTATTCAGTCACACAGAAAAAACTCATTTTCCCAGAACAGCTCTTGTATGTAGTAAAATATTTATATGCTAAATATTAATTATTTTCTTCATTTCCATTCTGTAAATAGCATAACAGCCATTTCATAAAGTCAAATAAATAATGAGTTAGTACTTCTTACTTGGGCTTATCAAAAAAATCTTCTTTCATCTGTAACATGCGTGCTTTCTTTTTCTGTTCTCTGGTTTCAGGACTGAAGTCAGCTACCTGAGGTCCTGGATTTTGAAAGGCTAAGGATTTTAATTGTTTCTCAAGTTGTTGCTAAAAATGAACAATAGAAAGTTTCTAGTTAGTACAATTGGAACAAATGTTAGCTGACAAGCATCCTCACTGCCTTTCAGGAAAATTAAGCTTTTCTAGGCCATGATTACATTATTTAACATGTTTGCTTGTCTAAATGTTAATTGGGTATTTTTTTGACCAACTGTGTATCCTGGCAGAAGAGTGAACAACCACAGCTCTGAATGCATGACTCTGGTACAGTGGTATGGATCTTGAAAGTTGTCTTCTGGAAAGCAGAAACATGCGTTTTTTGTTTCAACTTTATCTGTAAAGTAAAAACAGGTTCTGAAATTTTAAATATTTCAACTGGATTCTCCTTATCTTCGTTGTTTCCTCAGATGCCTAAACCTGTCTTTGTTCAAACAGATAATCTGAGGGAGTGATAAGTGGAGGAGCAGCTACTGTAGGAAGGAAATACTTGCACAATTGAGGAGTGATTAAAAAAAAAAAGAGATAAAAATAAATAAGCTAGACTGAGCGGTCTTGAGAAATGGGAGGGAGCATTTTGTTGACCTTTTTTGGACCTGATTTGTAAAATTAGTTAGAACTGCTGAATGGTTTTGGAGGCTAAGACCATGTATGTTTTCAGTCATGTCTAAGTAAAAGCTAACAAATAACATCATTCTGACAATACTTGGTCTTTGAACAATGACTGTGAACATTGAACATGGACTTTTTCTTATGCAAGGCTAAAAATATATATGTAAATTTAGCTCTTCTTCTCTTCATAAATGGCTCTGACTTATGGTCCATCAGCTTCACTGGATGGTGGTATTCTTCTCTTAGTCCACAGTGATTTTACACAAGTTTATGCCTTCATTGGTTCTCTTGGCGGAAGCAGTGGCAGTTCAGTCTAACTTGCTGATTTAGAAATATCCATGCAATTATATACAAGGTGGTTTATTGTGTACATCTTCCCTTGCATCCTCCTGAAAAACTATAGGGTAATCTCAAACACCTAAATTATTCAGACAGTTCTTCTTTTGAGTCTGGGATATATTTTCAGAAAATATGCTTCAGCATTGTCCATGGTCGTAAGTTACACAATTTTATCTTGGAAACAACTTTTTTTTGCGTTACTGAGCACTCATTACCAGGAGAGACATTTCCTTGTTACCTGGGAAGAAATTCTTTTCTTGCTCTTTTCTTCGACGTAATTACTCATTTGGTCACCTGTGTGAAATACATACATGTGTGTATGTTAGACATATACAATAGTATGAGATCCAGAGACTTTAAAATGAAGGTTTTAAGGTGAGCCGGTGATAAACATAATGAGCTTTTATATATTCTTAACCAACATCAAATGCAGAACAAAATGTGGTTCAGTATCAGTATGAATTTTAAAACTTTATCACCAAAGCTGTATTATTCATGAAACCCCAGGAATTAACAGAAATTCAAAGAAGTGCTCATATCCCTGCGTATTTTTACTGCTACATCACATTGTCACATTATTAATGTAAAGGTGAAAAGCATTATTCTCAGAAAACATTTAAGAGTAATGTAAGATAGAAATTAAGAGCACCCAGCAACAGTCATTTATTTCATTTACCAGCAGGTGACACTCTTGTCCTATCTGCCGCTGTTGTACTACTCCAAGAAAGAGCGCGGACGGGAGGGGGGAGGAGGAGAGGCAGGGACACGTTTTCTGGTATTACACATAGACAACCAAATCCTTATTCAAAGCTGTGGCCACATCAATAGACTACTTCCTACAGATTCACTGTTTTCTTTCTGAAGACTTTAGCCAACAGAATGAAAGTAAATTCTTAGCTTTTAGATCCTGGTCTTCAGCTTTATGAAAGATTTTTTGTATAAACAGAATGTGTAATTTGTAGGTTTAGTAGAAAAAGTGTGCGTCACTCACTCTGCTAACAAGGCACTCAGGGAGGACTATGGGTTCTCTGTGTGAGTCTATCTGTTGAACATGTGCCATCCATCATCTCTTTCCTGTCACACAGAAATGGTGGTGGCAGTGAATTAATGTTGGCTGCTTCTATATGCAGTGCGAGTGCTTCAGACTAGCCCCAAACACCAGCATAAATATTTAAGATTTTTTTGGAGATCCTTCAGCCTTTCCTCAGCTGCTGCCCAGTCTCTCGCACTGACCCTGGAAGGTAGTGCTGTGGTCTGACGTGCATTCTAGGGTGGTTGCCCAAACCCTGTCCCTGAGACCTTCATTTCACCAGTGCCAAGGGGCAAGCACCTCGTTGAGAGGACCGGGAGAGGAATTCCTTCTGTTGCAGCTCCTCTCTGCAAGACCACAGTGGGAACAACAACCATAAGGAAGAGACCTTGTGATAATATAATGGACACTTTTTCAAGAGGTGAAAAGATCAGCATTCAGCCTTTTTTGAAGGTAATTTATCCTCTTCAGTAACCTCAGAAATGACAGACTGTGTCACTGTTCACAACAGGATACTCCTGCAGCAATAGTTTCAGTCCTTGAGCACAGGATTAGAAAAAGAAAGCTATTATCAGGCAATTAATATTTGTTGTATGGAAAAGTCTGATCTCCTGCTGGAAGTCAAGCTGGGGCTCCAAGAAGAATTTGTTTCCTCCATCTGCTGTTCTGCCCAAAAATGCATCCTGAAATGTTCTAGCACTTTAGGAGCACATATCACCATCATCTGTGCCTGTTTTATTACAATGTGCAGAGTTCAGGATCAGAACACCCATCAACAGCTACCAGCATAATCATGTGGAATTCCCACATGTCCTCTGGTGGTGTAAGCATTTGACTCCTTTGGTAACTAGGTTTTAGGAGCTATCATGAGTCAGACACCCAAAATCAGAAACTACTCTTTAACTAACAGTTGACAAGGAACAAAACTCTTGTTAACAAAAACATGTCAAGTGCCTTTGCACCATGGTGCAAAAATCCTGCTCAGAAAATGTAGCAGATTTTGCTTTCTATGTATACTTTAAAGGTAAGGTGTTAAATTTAAATCTCCAATAATAATACTCAAAAATTAAGCAGACTGTGACTAGGAAATTGGGTGAGATTCAGAAGTTGGTGAGACTCGTGGGACTAATTATCCTTCACAGCACATTCTGAAGAGGTAGAAGGGAACAAGGGACTTTCAGACATCCATTCTCAAATCTGCAGAGGCTAATTAACCACAGGATAATACCTAGACATGAAACAGAAATTTTTCATCTACTGTTTTTGATCTGGCTCTAGTGAAAATCCAAGAGCAATGAACTGAACACTAGACTCTTCCATAGAAATTTCAACTCTAAATAATTCAGCTGGTGTGATGACCAGCATTTCAGATACTTCAGGATGCTTGATCTCAGCAGCCAAAAGCTAGTAATTCTCCAAGGCTTGCCAGAGTGAATGAACATTCATTTCAAGGTGTATTTGTTCATGCCATTGCAGAATTTGTGTTTGACATCTAAGCATGTTCCTCACCTTTACCAGGGCAAGACAAGATGTTGTTCCTGTGGCTCAGATCTCCCTGTGCCCACCTGAGTGACTCATTGCAGTAGTCCCACCTTCCTAACAGCCTGCAGACATGTCTGTGGGCTCAGAAGCCAGCAGTCAGACTTGTAGCATGTTCAAGTATGCATGTTGAAATTTCTGCAGGATACCTGGTGCCACCCAAATTAAGAATAAATTTAAATTATTCTTCTTCAGGATCAACTGTGGACTGTGACTAAAGATGTGATAAGTCCACTTGGCAGCTAGTCCATGCCTTCCCTCATAATCACAAATGCTCATGTGTGTTCAGAAGGTGGCTTCAAACCAGGCAGGTAACACCGACCAAATGAATATACAGGTCTCTTCTCCTGTAATTCCAATGGTTTCCCAGGAAACTGGTAAACATGGTGAAAAAACAACATTCCATTTGGTGCTAGGAGTCTGCAGAAGCAAATCATCCTCTCTTCCAGTAAAATAAAATGAATCCTCCTAAGTTTTCTCTTCTAGACTTAGACACTTTTTGCTGTAACTGGGATTGAAGAATTCTTTACCTGAATGCTAAGAGATAATTATAAAGTCACGTGCATATATTCTGGTTGTTATGTAATAGCCAGAAGACATTTGCCAGACTTACCTTCTGAAAACCTGCTGTTTTGAAGGCTGTATGTTCAGTCCAGAGCAGAGAGTGAGAGAGAAAGGAGGTTCTCCACTGTTTTAAATTGTGCTTACCAGAGTAGGAGGCTGGCACACCTTAGGTTTACCACTGCACAATTCTTCTAATAGTGAAAGTGTGACATCAGCCCCAGAGTGACTGAAACAGAAGACAAATAGTCAAAATCATGCTCCCCAGAGAAACAAGGTGAAGATAGTGCCAGGAAACTGTCTTAAAGGACCTCACACTTTGTGTCTCAATGGTTTTGGCTTTCAAATACTACTTCACACGAAGAGTGGAAATAGAGAAATTATATAAACTAGGATGAGAGTCCTCATTTATAACTTGCATATTCACAGACTGTGAGATATTTTTCTGGAAGGTAAGTAAACAAAAAACCTGTAAACAAAAAACTACTGCATTTTACAAAAATGGAGGGTGGAACAGGCTGCCCAGGGAAGCTGTGGATGTCAAATCCCTGGATGTGTTCAAGCCTGGCCTGGATGGAGCTTTGAGAAACCCGGTCTAGATGGAGAACACCCTACCCGTGGCTAGACAGTTGGAAGTAGATGAAAAAAAAATCATTCTATGATTTCTATGTGCTGGGGTCATGGAATAGTAGAGAAACTGTCTGAGAGCAAATTGGTGTTGTCTAGGTCCTGTCAAAAATTAAGCAGCAGCACAAGGCTGCTTCTTGGATTATCCATTCATACCTTCTGTACAGAACCTGTCTCTGCTGTATCCTGCCAAGTCTGGGGAAGAGAGGCAGGAATACAGATTAACGTCATAGCATAACATAACATAGACAGAGTAAGTGGCTGTCCCTCTCCAGGCAGTTAAGGTATTAATGACTTAAGTCGACAGCTACTAGAGGCTCCTAAAATGCCTCAATGGACATGGATAGTCTATCATCTTTGCCTTTTTCAGCAAAAATTGCTAGGGGAAATCCCATGGGACAGGGTACTAGAAGGTAAGAGGACCCAAGAGAGCAGTTTAGTATTCAAGGACCACTTCTTCCAGTCCCAAGATCTGAGCATCCCAACAGGTAGGAAGTCAAGAAAGGGAGCCAGGACACCTGCTGGGTTAAACAGATGGGCAAACTTAAGTGTAAGGGGAAGGTCTATGGGTGACAGAAGGAAAAACTGACCAGTATGCAGGAATATAAGACTGTTATCAGAGGATGTAGGGAGACAACTAGGAAAGCTAAGGCCTCCTTAGAATTAAACCTTAGAAGACGAGTCAAGGACAACAGGAATGGCTTCTTTAAATACATTGCAAGTAAAACTGGCACTAGAGGCAATGTAGGCCCACTGATGAAGAACTGGAGAGGTGCCTGGGACTGGAGGAAAGCAAATGTCACTCCGGTCTTCAAAAAGGGCAAGAAGAAGGACTTGGATAACTGTGGAGAACTTATCTGAGGAATGGCTGCGAAGCAAAGGGCATGAAACAATGAGGCTTGTTAATGTCTGAGGCAAAGACAGAATGTCTTTGAAGCTGGGGTCTTCATAATCAGCAGAATGTCCTTGAAGGTAGAACAGAACAAGAATGTGAAGCTTGTGGGGGGATGTGAAACTGCCAGCTGAACAGAAGAACAGACAAGAGCATGTAACGTTGTATTACAAGACTAACTGCAAAAGATACGTCTGTTAATGTGTGCGCCAATAGCTATGTAGCCAATTGTGAGCTCAGCTTTTGCAATATGTATGAGCTGATTATAGACTGTATAAAAGATCTTGCTGTATAATCAATAAACTGAGACTTGCTGATCATGATAGCATGAGGCTTGTTTCCCGCGACTCCATTCCCGACAGGTAACTATAGACCAGTCAGCCTCACCTCCACCCCTGGAAAGGTGATAGAGCAACTTATCCTTGGTGCTGTTACTAGGCACATCAAGGAGATGCAGGTCATTAGGAGCAGTCAACATGGATTCACCATAGGGAAGTCATGCTTGACCAACCTGATAATATTCTATGAGCACATAACCAAGTGGTAGATGGTGGTAAAGCAGGAAATGTGGTCCATCTTGATCTCAGTAAAGCATTTGGCACTGTCTCCCACAGCATCTTCACAGCTAAACAGAGAAAATGTTGTCTGGACAATCTGGTAGTGAGGTCAATCGTGAACTGGCTGAAGGAAAGAAGCCAGAGAGTTGTGGTCAATGATACAGAGTTTAGCTGGAGGCCTGTGTTTAGTGGAGTCCTTCAAGGATCAGTACTAGGGCCAATACTATTCAATATATTAATCAGTGACTTGGATGAGGGACTAGAGTGCACTGTCAGCAAGTTTGCTGATGACACAAAACGGGGAGGAGTGGCCGACATGACAGAAGGCTGTGCTGCTATCCAGTGAGATCTGGACAGGATGGAGTGTTGAGCAGTGAGGAATTTAATGAAATTTAACAAGGGCAAGTGTAGGGTCTTAAATATGGGCAAGAACACTATAAGCTCCGGACAGATATGCTAGAGAGCAGTGTAGGGAAAAGAGAGCTGGGGGTCCTGGTGGACAGCTGGATGACCATGAGCCAGCAAGGTGCCCTTGTGGCTAAGAAGGCCAGTGGCACCCTGGGCTGTATTAGAAAGGGTGTAGTCAGTATGTCGAGAGAGGTAGGTTCAAGGGAGGTTCTCCTGCCCCTCTCTCTACTCTGCCCTGGTGATACCACATCTGGATTATTGTGTTCGGTTCTGGGACTCTGGGCTCAGGAAGGACAGGGAACTGCTTGATAGAGTCCAACACAGAGCCACAAAGATGATGAAGGGATTGGAGCATCTCCCTTATGAGTACTGGTTAAGGGAACTGGGTCTCTTTAGCCTGGAGGAGTCTGAGACATGATGTCATTAATGTCCATAAATATGTTAAGGGTGAGTGGATGGAGGATGGAGCCAGGCTCTTCTCAGTGACCTCCAGGGACAGGACTCAGGGGCAATGGATTGAAGCTGAAACACAGGAGGTTCCACATGAATCTGAGAGAGAGCTTTTTGAAAGTGAGGGTGACAGAACACTGGAACAGGCTGCTCAGAGAGGTTGTGGAGTCTCCTTCTCTGGAAACATTCAAAACCTGTCTGGATGTGCTCCCATGTGACCTGGTCTAGGTGTTCCTGCTCTGTCAGGGGGATTGGACTAGATGATCTGTTGAAGTCCCTTCCAATCCCTGATATTCTGTGATTCTGTGATTCTTGGCTAGCAGAAAATATTTGATACAAAAAAAAAGAAGAGCAGAAAATAAGAGGTTTGAGTGTTATTGTTAGAAAGAGCAATCAGATTTTTCTCACCTGCACAGAGCAGCAGGTAGCAATAACCTAATTCAGAGAAGGAACTAAGTGTCTTAGTTGAAATATAATTAAATATCTCCACAATAGATAGTTTGATAGATTTTAATTAATTCTCCATACTTTTGAACTCCTTTGATGGCAAATGGGTGTCTGTTAGCTAAGTCTATCATAAACAAGCAACTGAATCAGAAATGCATTGTGTCTGTAACTGCTGCAACAGCAATTGTTAAAAGTTATTTTGTGAAGTCTACGAAATGCATAATATTTTCATGTTTCTGGGTTACACAGTATTCACTTGTACCAAACAGCCTACACTTTTGGACCCAGTTAAAATAGTCACTTTTTAAAGCGTAAAGTCTTGGTTCTTGAGACTTAAATACAATTACCCTAGCCACCTGGAGAAAGCTCTCCCAACATAACCAGCATAGAAAAAACTCTTGAGAGTAATCCAGTTACACCATTTACAGTTACATGGATTATATAAAACATATGTGTAAAGTTTTTAATCCTAGCAAGAAACAATAGAAAAGACTTCAAATAAACAATTTTCTTGAGAGAATATCCATAGCAACAGAAAAAAAATAGGAGTAAACAGAATAATTCATACAGGAATTATAAGAATTACTTTTCATGTAAGGGTTAAAGCATTTACCTCTTTTTCCTCCGTAGATGAAAATCTCATGACAATAACATTCACAATATGGTTACGACACCACAACTCCCATAAACACAATCTCTTAGATTTTTTTTTTAATGACTGCACTTAACGATGGTTATTTTTTAGAATGCAATTAGCATGGCTGGGTGATGGAAAACAAAAATAAATTTCCAAAACCTAAATACATATATCTGATGTTGAATAATAACTCATCTGAGGTCAGATATCATTTTGCTTAATGTGTTAAAGAGGATCTGTAAAGCTTGAATTTTGTTGTTTATAAATCATGGAACTAAGACTAAGGAACTGTGTCCATTTACTAATCTGCAGATTAACCCTCTGGCTCAGTAACACGACTGAGAAAACTGGTTTTATGCTAAATTCCATACCATTTGATTTACCCAGTAGGAGTTGTAAATTATGTGTTTCTTTCATTTATCTGGGTTTCTATACTTCTGTCATTATATACCATCTGAATGTCTCAAATTGTTCATGTTATGCATATTGATGTCAAATGGCAGATATTCTTCCTCATATTATCAGCACACTTGTCCTAGGAGAAAAACTAGTTCAGCCTCTGCTTCTCACTTTCGAACTTTTGATCCATTCCAGACTCTGTGGCAAAAGCTCTACATCTTAAAGACATTTAATTGCGCAGATGTTGTGTACTGATAGAGAGTGAAAATAAAACCTCACATCCTGTGCTGAGGGTAAAGCTGGGGGAACTCCATTCTCCGTGGCATGGAGTGGTGGGCCACTAATTCTATGTGGTTTGGCTGACCTCAGCACGTGGCACAGCCTGGATCATTAGCTCATTCCTATTTCTTGCCTTTACCTCAGAAACACGGGGGGAAATAAAAAAGTAGACAAGGAAATGGAGACAAGTGGTGAACTAGAAACCATGCCAGGAAGATCTCAAGTTGATGGGATGCAGACCTCATTGGATGCTGGAAGGGGAACTGGAACATCGAAGGGAGAGATGTTGGGTGACAGAGCATGCAGATTCAGAGGAAGTCTGGCTTCATTAGTTCTGCTGCTTGTGGAATAACTTCTCCTGCCTGCTGGCTTACTTACAACACAGGTGTGTGTCCAGCTGAGTGGATAGGAGGAGACAAATATAAATTCCAGATAAGGAAGGCTTCAACTGGAAAAAATGTCTAACTGCATCTCCACCCTTAAACCCCCCTCAGAGACAAATATCTTCTCCTTTTTGCAGCCATTTGTTTACCTCTCTTTAACAAGAAATCTGAGAACATCAAGCAGCTGGTCTGCATTCCCGTTGCAGCTGGAGCAAATTGGTTTTGATCCATTCAGACTAATCAAGTACAAGAAATACTTCTGCATCCTTGCCCTTCTCAAAATCTCGTTTATTCATCTGACACTCCAATCCACCTATGTTTTAGTTGCTTTAACAATGGCGATGAACAAAATTCTGATACAGAACACTCTGTGAACTCTGTGAACCCTGAAAAGCAGTATGTCAGTGTGAGCTTCAGGATATTCAGAACCTGCAAGAATAATTTTTTTGGTGTCATAGATGGTGGCACATTGTCACTGAGTGTCCAGCAAGGGTATATTGACCATATTATAAGCTCAGGAAGACATGTTCCTTCAGATATCACTTAACCCTCATTACACGCATTACCCTGCTTTGGTGGATAGACTCTGAGAAGCCTGACTGGAGAAGAAGCTGGGTTGTGAAATCCAGGCAGCAGGAATGCACTACAATTCTTTTTTTATTTGCTTTAGATCTTATTTGACTTTTTTTTCTCTGAAATTTGGAAGCCAATTGACGTAATTAAGTAATGAAGACCTGCAATTCCTTTTATTAAGGCAGAGCCTCTTGTTAGTCCATTTACAGATGGGCATATTACAAGTAGAGTCTTTTTCAGGGTCAAGAGGGAAATTTTAGATGGCTTCTCTGAGAACTTGGCAGTTTGGAAATAGAACTGCTACCTAGAAAAAAGAATGACAAAAGCAAAGGTTCAAAGACACTTGCATAGAGAACTGTGTCTAGTTCTGGGGCCCTCAGTTCAAGAAGGAAGGGAACTGCTAGAGAGCGACAGCACAGAGCCACAAAGATGGCAAAGGGATTGGAGCGTCTCCCTTATGAGGAACACTTGAGGTGGTCTCTTTAGCTTAGAAAAGATGAGACTGAGGGATGACCTCATTAATGTCCATAAATATGTAAGGGATGAGTGTCAGGAGGATGGAGCCAGGCTATTCTCAGTGACCACAAATGACAGGACTCAGAGCAATGGATTGAAGCCAGAATATAGGAGGTTCCACATGAATCTGAGAAAGAATTGCTTCACAGTGAGGGTGATGGAACACTGGAACAGGCTGATCAGAGAGGTTGTGGAATCTCTTTCACTGGAGGTATTCAAAACCCATTTGGACGCCTTCCTGTGTAACCTGGTCTGAGTGTTCCTGCTCTGTCAGGGGGATTGGACTAGATGATCTGTTGAGGTCCCTTCCAATTCCTGATATTCTGTGATTCTGTGATACGGTGATACTTTCTGAGCCTCAGCTTAGGGCAATAGCAGTTAGACGTTCATAGAATCATTGAGTTAGAAGAGACCTTCAAAGGCCATCTAGTCAAGAATCTCTGTAGTGAACAGGGACATCTTTCTCATATTTCTTGTGGTCAAAGTAAATACAGAACATATTTTGTTTGTTTGAGCCCTAGGGGAACAAATTGTTTTTACAGTGGAATAGTCACTCTAACAGTGATGATTTAAATCTTCATATAATTTGAATCAAATAATGAAAATCTGTTCATCATACATGACTCCCACATGCATATAATTCAGACTAGTAATTTATAACAGCTATATATGAGACATCATATCTTTCTCTAAATGCCATAAACCTCCTTATGATCTTGTTCTTCATGACGTAGCATTTCCTTTATTCCTTAACTGATTTCACTATGAATACATATGATAAAAAACTGTGCATCAATTTTATAGAATATATTAATTGGCAGATAGTTTCTAAATTTTACCAGTAAATTTTAAGGAGATGGTATCTTATGATAATTAAAGTTAAGAAATATTTAGGAGGTGTGTCTGGACACTTTGCAGACTTTGAAAATTGTTCATGTTCCACTCAAGGAGAAAATCAAGAAACCTCCAAATTGCCTGCAAAGAAACTGAGAATGAGTAACTCAGAGTAGGGAATAACATCTTGTTACTGGTTGTACTATTTGCCTGCAGGCACTGCTTTTGGGGTTCCTTTGAGTTCAAGCAAAAATTGAATGCAATTAGTACCCTTAGAAAAAATCCCTGTCAACTCTGATTCAGATATTAACAGCTGCAGTTGGAGCTAATCACCATAAATCCCTTACACTGCAAAATTCCTAACCTGCTGAATTGATGCCTTCTTCCCAAGATAAACAAGCTGCTCTGTATTGATTTATGAGTAGTTGCATTTGGGGATTACTATGGGTAGGGAATTATAACATTTCTAAACAAACAGCGATGTTGACCATGAAAATGCTAGGCTCAGTGATCCATTGAAACACAAGATGGATCTCAATACTCCTAAAAGTTTTAGGGATACAAATCATAGAATCATAGAATAGTTTGGGTTGGAAGGGACCTTAAAGATCATCGAGTTCCAACCCCCCTGCTATAGGCAGGGACACCTCCCACTAGATCAGGCTGCTCAGTGCCTTGTCCAGCCTAGTCTTGAACACCTCCAGAGAGGGGGCATCCACAACCTCTCTGGGCAACCTGTTCCAGTGTTTCCCCACCCTCACTGTAAAGAACTTCTTTCTTATGTCTAGTCTAAACCTACCCCCCTCCAATAAACAGCATGTTTCCAATTATGTCAGTGAGTCACAGTCCAGTGCAAATTAACAGGATCCTTCTTGTGTGTCTGAGACCTGTCAGCCTCTTCAAAAACAGTGTGCTTTTCCCTCTTCATTTCCCCAAGCACAGTGGACCACAAGCAGCATTAATACACCATCACAGCCATGATTCTTTAGGTAACAATCTTTAATTTCCCTTATTTAGAGACACATAAATGCTGTAGAAGGAAGTTACAGCATTGTTTGTCTTTCTTCCTCTCAAGCCCACTCCTGCACACTACCTTAGAAATTTCATAAGTCAAAAAATTTCCAATAGATTTTTGCTTACATTTTCCTCCATAAACATTAGCAATAACCCCTAGATCTCTTCCGTGATTTACATTTCTCTCCCTGCTAGTCCCTTCACCCAAACAATTCCATAACCAGAAAGGTACATGCAATACTATTTTAGGTTTATACTAATACAAAACACTAATAAAAACAATACAATTTTAATGTACTCAATCCAACACCAAGGAGATTTGTAGCTCTAAATTGAATCTGTATACTTTGGCAAATAGCTTTGGCATAACTCATGCAAATTCTCTAGCTTGAGTAAAATTGAGCAAATACTGTGTTCACAAAAGAGAATCAATGTGTGTTTGATATTAACATATTGTTTATGTTGTAAAAGTCTGTCCACCTGGGGAAGGCATTCCAGAGCAGCCTGAAGAGAAAATCTCCCCATAGTCTTCCCCAATGGCTTGATAGGATCCATACTGTTTATCTGGTCAAATGCCCCAAACACAGCCTTTCCTGATTTTCTCATCTGGCTGTCCTCCAGCAAACTTCATTCTTTGCAGCAGACTCACCCTGCAGCATCTTGATTCATGCTCTCTCTCATCCTTACATATGCGAGTCAACCTTTTGGTTTTTAATTCAGAAATTTCTTCATGTAACTTCCATGTGCATGTCCTCCTTCCCATGCCTTTCTCCACCAACTCCCTCTCTCAAACTGTTTTCCCCGAACTGTCCTCAACTCCCATTCTTTTCTTGAGAAGAAACTCCTTTTTCCAGTTCATCTCCCAGCCAAAGTTTTTTTGTTCATTTCTTTGCTTTGAATCCATTAAATTGAGGGATTTTTTTCAAAAACAGAATGTGCCTGATTCCAAATCAGGAAGTTAAATGGCCCCTCAAAAGCAGAAAAGCTGAGGTTATATTTGGTTCTAGACATAAATGGGAGCTGCCCATATAAGCAGTGAGGTGGTGGGATGGCACACTGTAGGAAGAGATAGATGTTTGTTTAGTTTTTGTACTGAAACCCATAAACTCTAGGAAGGGGAAAAGAGAACAATTTTGTTAAGGCTATGGAAACACATGGTGTAATAATTAACTTGAAGACAACATAAAATCATACTACAGTATATTTGCACTGGTCCTGTCTGAAACTCTGTGTCCTAAACATATCTTTGTTTGGTCACTAGCGACTGAAACTCCCAAATCTCCATTACAGTGTTTAAATGTAACAAAAAGACTAAGGGGAAAGTCACTGGTGGCACACCTTGTGGCTTTGAATGGACTTTCTTTGCTCGGCTGTTTTCCCCAACTTGAAACATCATGTACTTGGCCTCCCCACTTGTGCTCTGTAACCACAGTGACAAAGTACTACTGAGTTACTACCCTACCACCTTATTTTCCCCTCATTCTACTACCTGTCTTAATATTTCCTTGAGTTTGGCAAAAACAGATTCAATTTTCTTCTCAGCAGCTCATATGGTGTGATGTTCCACGTTTGGGACTAAAATACTGTTGAAAGCATGCTGATCTCTCAGCACTTGCTGAGCAGTTCTTATGCAGTGTTAAAGCCTTTTCTCAGGCTGCTCTGTCAGCTGGGAGGCTTGAGAGTGCACAAGAAGCTGGGAGAGGACACACACAGGACAGCTGTACTTCATGCTGTGCTAATCCATGACGCCTGGGATATGAATGTTACCAGTGTTTACCCGTTCTCAAACGCCAGCCAGGAGACGGGTACTTGCATTAACATATTTCTATATAGTAACATATTGTATACATTGCCAGGGCAATCATATATAGCATGAGTGCACAGCACCTTGCTGAGGAACAGCAGTCAGGATGTATCCTGCTGGACTTTGAGGGATGTATCTGTAAAGATAGTCGTCCTGAAAAAGACACAGAAGAATTACAGACTGACAGCCCTGCCTAGTGAAGCAGATTTTATACAGAAATGCAGTCATACTAGTCCATGATACATGGTGTGTTACATGGCTATTTGAATCGTGTGAGATCTTTGCTTTCATAGCACAGAGCAAATTATTATAAAGACTATTTTAAATGCAGAGTCCATTCCAGCTATGCTTCTTCCTACAAATTATGCAAACTGCTTGCTTAGATTAGCTGGAATAGGGCTTTGCAAAAAAATGAGAGCAAAACTTACAACAGCTGCACCAAAGGCAAAACTTTCAGGAGCACCCCAGGAGACCCTGCAAGCTTCTGAAGCTGGGAAATTTGACATGGGTCCACAGCAGCTCTACTGGCCAACTACTGAAAATTGTATTAGAAAAGGGTCTGTGGATGGGACTGTATTCTTGTTCATCCACATAGCTCAGTCATTATTACAGACCTGCTTTTAGCTCCAGCTCTGGTGGCACATTTACAATCCTGTACAGAAAGTACCAACAGAGGGATTTGCTCCGCACCTGGTGCAGTTCTGATGGCTGGCTGGTTAGCTGAGCCAATCCAGAAAGGGACGCTTGGAGCCTGTGCGGGATGCTGAGTTTCAGAAAAAACAGACAAGGCCACTGGGATAGGCTAAAACTTCTGCACATGAGAAATCTGGCTGCTAAGCTGACACTGCAGCCTGTCTTTGCTGTTCCACCCATGGAATGGAGGCAATTACCTGAGCTCACTGAGCAGACTGAGGTTAAATGCTGAGCTCCAGAAACTGTAACAATGGATCCTTAAATGAAGACAGGACGAGAGTTTTACAATTTGTGGTGATAATCATTAAATAACAAAATTATTTTTTGAGAAATAAACTGTTCACCTTTAGTCAGTTTTGACAATTCTTGGCTGATTTCCTTGGTCCTAGTAAAATTGTGGATACACTTTGTAGAAGTTGAGAAAAATATTTTGTGCAAGTCTCACACTCTGCTATAAGCAGACAATGATTTGACTTGTGACATTTTAATATCTAGTTCCTTTGATATTTTGTACCATACATATGCTGTAATTCAGTATCAAGCAGCTTTATGGGGTAACACATAGAACACTAGCAAGTTCTCATTTGGCTCTCATGATAGGCCTAAGTATTAGGATTAGCTCTAGCTTTTATTGGAATACTCTACTAGAAATAGAAGGTCAAACATGCTCACAGGAATGCAGTGCCAGTTCAAGTCTCCGGTTAAAAACTGTTTATCCTTTGCAAAAAGTGACGATCCATCCATTCCTTTCAATCAGAACAAATCAAGAGCAGTAATATCTGTTTATGGGAAGGAATTTTTCTACATGCTTGCAGTGTTGTAAAATATTTCCCCTTCCAAAAACAGCACTTCTCTATTCAGGTAAGAGAGGTGAGTGCATGGGAACCATAGCTGTCCTGTCAATGCCATCAGAGTCACAGAATGTCAGGGACTGGAAGGGACCTCAGGAGATTATCTAGACCAGGTCACATGGGAAGGCATCCAGGCCTAAGCATTAATGAGCTCACCCCTCAGTCTCTCCATCTCCAAGCTAGAGAGACCTAGCTCCTTCAGCTTTTCCTTACAAGGGAGATGCTACAATCCATTCATCTTCTTTGTGGCTCTGCGCTGCCTCTCTCAAGCAGCCCTGTCCTTCTTGAACACTCCAGATGTGGTCTCACCAGGTCTCACCAGGTCAGAGAAGAGGGGGAGGAGAACCTCTCCTCCACCGACCACAGCCCTTCTAATACAGCCCAGGATGCCATTCGTCTTTTTGGCCACAAGAGCACATTGCTGGCTCCTGGTAATCCTGCTGTGCACTCCAGGTCCCTTTCCACTACACTGCTGACAGTGCACTCTAGTCCCTCAGCTAAGACAGTGATCAGTATCTATTGAACAGTACTGATCCTTGAGGGACTCCACTAGACACAGGCCTCCAGCTAGACACTGTCCTATTGACCATAACTCTGGTTTCTTTCCTTCAGCCAGTCAATAGTGCAGAGAGCATTCTCAGCTGATCTCAACATGAGATTCTTCTCTGCTAGGGAGAAAGAGTCAAAAGATTTTTATAGCAGCATTCACTGCTCCTGCCCCAGTGGGAAAACTAGCTGGTGTGGTTCAAGTCTGAGGAAGCAGCTATGAATGTCCACTCATTCAGCAGGAATTTGAATTCTTTCTGTCCTTTCTCTCACTTTATTTAGAAGAATCCATTTTGCAAGAAAGAAGAAAGTCATCGTCTCCACTTGGGCCTTCAGAGAAAGTCTGTGGCTTCAGAAAGGAAACTGCCTTCAACAACTTTCCTCTCAATACTTGAGAGGGAGTCTATACTCCAAAAAAGAATCTTATCTCAAAGGAAAAAAAAATTACTTGCCAGAACTAGAAGTTATTCGCAAAGGCTAGTAAGACTAATCCTCTCTCTGCCATTCAGATTCACAGTAAGTGTCTTAGAATGTGGTAGGCATAATTCATGAGAGACAGTCACAGTCTTGAGAAGCAATTTGAACTGAACTGAATAGGTGAAATGAAATGAGGCAGTGCCTCAGGGACTGCAAGTACCAAATAGTATCAGCTACTGTTAATAACATTTCATTTGCAGTTCTAAGAAATGGCCAGTTAGGAAAAATCACTTTCAGTGATTCATTTACAGATAATGACACATTGATGAACATCACTTGGCAGGCCCTAAAAAAGTGCAGTATTACAAAATAGTTGCTGAGCTTCTGCAGTTGAAGGATGCATCAAGATGACCTCTGCTTTCTAATAACAGCTAGTGAAAAAGAGTTCTCTTCATGCATACATACATATACACACACAAATACATCTATGTTTAGGGTTGTATTATTTTGCAGTTACAAAAGCATTAAAAACATCTAAATTTATAATCAAGAACTTAATCACTTACAGTCCTCAGCATATTTCCATTTTAAATTTCAAGCAGAACTTAAGAAGACACTGGTGAAATAGGAGAAAGAATTCAAAAGGCACATCTTTATCATGAAGGTGATGAATGTAAGTAGATCAGCATTATGGAAAAACTTCAAGTGTCTGGAACACAAAGCAAGTCCTAGAAGGTCAAGATTTATGTAGTTTGTCAGTCAAGTGCTTCTTGCTAGTTTAAGGCCTGGCAGTAAGAGGAAGTATCTCAAAAAGGTGAGGCATAGAAGACATAACTACTGGGAAGAAGCCCACATCTTTATACACAAAAAAGAACTCCTACCAAACAGCCTTCCTATGCAGTACCTCTTGTGCATGCAAGAAAAAATTCCTCTTTGAAATAAATACAATTTTACTGTGGAAACATGACATTGAATTTCCCCATCCAATATTTTCCTTAGTAAGGTATTTCCAGTCATCAGATACAGACTAGCTTATAAATAGTTACATATGTAATTGTTAAGAGCTAAGACCAAGTTCACTAAAATGAATGAAAGCCTGGTGATTGCCAAATGAGAGGTGAAAATTTAATCTGACATATGTTTTATGTTAAGACACAGACATATTTTTCTCATTTAGAAAAACATTTGATTGAAATAACCCCAAAAAAGATTCCTCTGTGAGGGATAAAAAGCTTTATAACAACACTAGAAAGGGAACCACAAGGGAATGAGGTGAGACAAAAAAACAGAGGACTTAGAAGAATTCCTGATATTGTGAGCTCCTCTCAAACAGCCAGAAAAACTGTCTGTTGGTCTGGAGTATCAAACGTTTTAAGATGTGCTAGTTATCCTACAGCAGCAGTAACTAAATCCCCACAGGGGTAAAAACGTGGAAAACCTTCAACATATTCACACTGAATGTCATATGATCTGTGCATTAAAAAAAGTTGGTGAAAGCAAGAGAAATTCTAAAAGTTTCAGATTTGTATCAACTAAGCTGTCTAATTTGAGAGTACTGTACTAAGGAATACTCTACTTCATAGGGTGAGGGAGGAAATGCTGCACACCACTTTCTTAGTTTCTTCCGTGGAAATGAGAAAGTGGCAGTTTTCTACTTAAACCTCACCTGAAATTTCCTGAAGCCATAGACTGGGAAAGTTAATTTGGAAGAATAAATATTCCTCTTAAGAGGTACAGATAGAGCAAATGCTGTTTTCAAAACTATCTGTGCAAAAGTTGTTACCTGATGCTTAGTAATTGTAATCTGAACACTACACAAGAAGTTTCTTTTTCCCTTAAGAAATACAGCAAAATTCCCTGGACTGTATCAGATTTCCTGCTTAATAATTAAGTCCTCTACTCTTGAATGGTCTCAAAAGGCACCAATGACAGTTAATGTGGATCAAACAATGTGATGTGATTCTAAGTTTATCCTATGGGGTATGTCTTCACACTAAACTCAAAGGAAAAGAATGCTACGTTCATATCAAATCCAAATTTCTGAAGTAACTGAAGATCTTGGACTTGTCCTGAAATAAGTATATATTTTCATACACAGAAGAAAACTTTACAGGAACTCTTAAATATCCCAATGATATTTTTATTATTAATTTAAGCAGACTTGTACATCACACAGAGCTTAAGAGCATGATCAGATAAACCAATCCCTATCCCCCTTCATTCTTTTCAAATCACAGAAGAGCTCAAGAGCTGAGCAACTTACACAGTGGTAATAGCACTTGGATTTTCTGACATCTGAACAATATTTAATATCTCGTAAATATAATTATCAAAGTAGAGAATTACAGATGTAAGCAGGCACAGTGGCCCCATTAGAGTATCCCCATTTATCTTTCCAGAGTATATTTCTTTATCGCAATATTTGAAAGACTCACATTACAATTCTAGCTGCCCAGTATTCTCAGCCCATTCTGTACTTCTCACAAAACACCCTGCAACTGCAGACACCCTTTTTCCAAAACTAAGTCAGACTACCAGGGAAAGACTATCAGACTGTATCTTCTCAACATCTATATGTAAACAGAAGTCATAGAATCTTCGGTAAAGGCAGTTTTTCCTTCAGAATAATAATGAACAGCTTTTGTTAGGAATGTAAGGAGCCAATATGTTACATAATATCCCCGTGTAATTCCTTCAGAGTTAAAACTACAACACTAATGCTTGCTACTTATATATAGTCAACTGGCTCTAGGAACAGGAAACAATATGTTTTATTGCAAAGAGTAGATTTTAGACTAGCAGGTATTTAGAACTCCAGTTGGCTATGATTTTATTTAAACAAAACAAGAAATTAATGTTTTCATGCAACACTTGCACTTAAGTCTTAAATAATCATGACTAACAGCAGAAGTAGTTAGGGAATGCAGCAATTATAGACCTCAGTGAATATACAAAAAATTCGGCATTATAGGTTGTACAAAGTAAAGAACATCTTAAATACTTTCCCAAAATACTGCAGCAGCCGAGACACAGTGATATGCCTTACACAGGCATAGGAATGTAATTTAGAAATCACACGGGAACTACCCATTTCCTTTAATTTCACAAACAAGACAAAAGCAATATTCAATCCTACATACTTGATTTTTGAAATTATCTATACAGTACCTTGAGTTTAATCCAAATAGCAAAAGTTAGACACATTTATTTAGTAAACAATTACATGGTAAATCTCTATTACAATTCTTCCTTGGCTTTACCTGGAGTAGCCATGTTATTTAAAAGAGGGCAGGTTTGGCACTTTTATACTGATGTCACCAATATTAATATTTCTTGGGATCTCTGGTAGATTCATATTCTTTACAGCTGAAACAGCGCGGGCTGGAGCTCCTGCTAAACCAGCCTGTGTATAAAGTGAGGAAAAATGCAAGTCAGACAAAGCTGGTCAAAACAAGTTTTGATAGCAATATACAGCCAACTAACTTCTCAAGTATTTCCATGGTTACACAATTAGAAAGACCAGATGGTAGTTGTGTTTGGAATGAAATGGGTTATTTGGAAATACTAAACCATAAAGAAAACAGTTCACACATTCCTTCTCATATGGCAAGACATGTAATGTCAACTTGATGGAGAAGTATGGGGAGAGGAATAAGACACTTATCCAGGTGTGTGTAACCTGTATGGGACAGACAGTCCTGAGGTATTTAAAGTCCAGTGTGCTTTCTTAGTCCTCTACCTATTCCAAAAGTTCACATGGCTCTTAGCTGACTAACATTGGTTATGAATTCAGAATATGTAATCTCAAAGCAATGAGTTACTAAATATTAGCTGAACCATTATAACCATATATGCATTTGTATATGCATATAGGGTGGCTTAGCCAAAAATGAAAAGGATAAGCACCTTGCATTTGTGGGTGACCAAGACCATACAAAGAGATCGTTTCTATGCTCCTATGGGAGTAATCTGTTGTCCCACAGTATCTAATTATATGACATCTTATCTGCAGCCTGCGAGCATACTGGAACATTGCATAATAGCCTGGTTACACCAAATTAAGCACTGAAGTAAGCATTTTTTATTTAAGTCCTCTGCTGCACATATCTCTCTTCATTTGAGGTATGAGCCTTTCTGTATAAATATCCATGTTTTACAATATGGAAACAAGTTAACTACCGAGTTCCACATAATTCTGCCTTTTAGATCTACACCTCCTGACTTTAGATACTAACAAATATTACCAAAATGCTAACAAGGATGAACTACAGCTCAGAGGTTGGAAGGCATACAGAACAATGATCATTCCCTATTGCTTCTTTCCCTATCACTTTGAAGGACGGGTCTTCAAAACATTGCTATTTTAGATACTATTTTTAAAAACAAATACTAATTAAGTGTGACAAATAGTAATTAAGTGAGTAGTCACTAATTAAGTGACAAGTATTTAAGGCTAAGTAGAAAAGATACTGTTTGTTTTAAGTATGGAACATCTTATTCCAAGTTCTCTGAATATGTTTAAAAATTATTTATATTAAAAAAGTAGGATTAAAAATATTCCAAAATAACAAAATCCACAAAGTGAGTTTCAGAACTACTACAGAGTGTGGCTTCTTGCAGGGTCAGTAAGGAGGAACAATCCACCATAACTAAAGCAATATGCCAAGAACTGGTTCCATAGAACCTTCCACAGAAATGTGCAAGAGTGTCCAAAGACTGAAGAAACTAGTGCATTTGCAGATAAAATAATTCTGTGTGAGAAGCATGGCAAAACAAAAACTCTCAAAAAGTTTGTGCTCTATTTGATTTTTAAACAGTGTTGATATGCTATAACCTTTTCAGATTATTGATATTCACTTAAATTCACTGCAATTGCACGGTACAATTGCTGAGGAATACTGAATACTAGTAGAATCATTATTGCCTATCTAAGTATATGTATATATATACATATATTTGTATATATATAGGGTGGTTTAGCCAAAAATGAAAAGTATAAGCACCTTGCATTTCCGGGTGATGGTAACTACTGACTTGTGTGGTTTACACCTGAAATACTACACAGGACACAGACACCTCATATACTCTTCAGATAACTCTACTTTTTAAGGCTATAAAAAAAAATTATTTTCTCTCTTTTTTTAATCTAAGAAATAACTGTAAGATCAAATTAATATAAGATTTCCACCCAAATTCCTATCTACTCTTCTCATTCTCCCCTCAAAAACACAGTCCATATTCAAAATAAAACTGATTAAAGTTTCTAATTTTGAAATAATCCTTTTATATCATGTGGAAAGACTAAAGCATGATAAATTCCTAAATTCTAGTCACGGCAGGAATCCCAGCATGAGAAAGAGATGAAAAAAAGCCATTAGTCATTTGTTATAACATCCTACCTGGCAAACTCATATTTGAAACATGCCAAAGTTAGGAAAGGCATGTGAAGGTAGAGGAGAAAGCTCAGGAAATCCAGACAACTTCAATGCAACCAAGTAATTTGCCCACTTCAGCCCTCACACAATCTGAATCATTGGTTTTCAGAAATACAGACTAAGCAAAACTAAAAGCTGTGGAAAAGTATTTTCAATTTCTCTTTTTGCTTGGTTTCCCTTAACATCAATACGTGTATCAGGTCATTCACTTCAGCGGCAATGTTCCCCTTCATAAAGGGGAAAATAATGAACTAACACTATTAAGAAATGCAAGTACCCAAAATTAGCACCACTGAATGTGCAGGAATAGTATTAGACACTGCAATTTCTTGCCGCTTGTTTAAAAACAGTGCAGAACATATGAAGCTGCTTAAGACCTTCATATTTGAGAACCTGGAAGCACCAACTTGAAATCAGGACATAATTAAAATTGAAGCTTACATTCTTTTTGCTCATTTCTATCCTTTACATTCTTCATCCAGTAACTGGGAATTACTGTTTAAGCAAAACCCAAAATAAGGCAATGTAAACTGTTTTCCATAGAAAAGATGAAAATACTAATAAAGTAGTAACAAAAACAATGAATTACACAATTTTTAACTGAAACAATGGGAAAACCAGAAGAATATTGTAAGTGATGGACATGGTCCACACAAACAGACATGGCTGGCAAGTCAAAAGAGTGTTGCCTTTTAGGTGACTAGGATGGAGATTCCTTACCCTATTTTAATGAAAGTTAATTATCGTTAATCGACAAATCGAAGTTTTAGTATAACTAGACATTACTTTTACCTACCTGCAGCTATCCTCTTTACACAGACTTAAAGTCCCTGCCTCCCGCCCCAATGGAATAGGATACAACAGAGACACAATTGAGAATTATTTAAAATACCACAGTTGACAAGACCATTGCCCTTACACCCCCCCTGTACAGTCATGACTCCCAACAGTCATATTTCATGAGGACCATTTTGCAGCAAGATCAACAAATATACTTTTTAAAAGTACTACAAATTTCAGATTATCTCTTTTTTTTTTTGTCAGCAAGACTGTCAGTTGTCTTTTACTATCATATGCTGGAGCAGAAATTTTCAAATTACTAATTCTCTTTTCATGTAATTCTTTACGCAAAGTGGGCTTCTAATTCAATGTATACACAATACGCATAGCAGAATGCTATTTATCACAATGACAGCCCTACCAAGCACAATACAAGCATAAGGTATTTTCTAAGAATGAGCAAACAGTTCACAATTTAATGGATAAAATGAGTGAAATGGACTTAATGTTCCCAAAACTTGATAAACAATACATTTTCTCAAATGCCATAGCATTCTTTTTTAGCATGTCAAACACAAATAGTATGCTGTCCTTCAATTTATCTGTCATTCATTTTACAGAAAACTATATTTACAAACACAAAGAAGAACTATTTCCACCCCAGTGTGTGCTTAAGCAGTTCTATAGAGGTACCTGATTAAGAATCACTGTAACATTAACTGGCCAATTTCAATTGCCTTTTTTTTAATCAAATAATTCAGCAGTTAAATTGACAAGGTGCAAAGAAAAAAACTGTTTCACTTGACAAAAAAAAAAAGACATGCATAGCAAGCTTCAAACATGCAGTGAATGATGAACTGTCAGTGAACAAATGACGTAAGCAAGTGAAAATGGAACTTAGACATACTAATGAAATTTCAGAAATACAGTAGAAATTGCATTCAGCTGGTAATATAAGCCAATACATCACTTTTTTGCCACAGCTGCTTTGTACTCTCAATTTTGTTATTGAAGGTTTATTGTTGAAACACTGCATAAGAAAACTTTAGGATCAGCTACCACAAAAAATCTTTCAGAACATGTTCATATTCTTTAGACTGAAAGAGCAATGACACATTTGTAAAAAAATATTCTATTTTAAATATTGAAATAGACAAATCTAATATGAGAACTTTTATTCTACTAGTCCTAGCCTGTCAAGTGAGAAATATGAGGTCATTACTTGTCACTACAGGAACTAATTCTCTTCATTCTTATCATCATCCTTTCTCATAATGCCCTACTGACAGCTCTGTATGAAAGTGATCCCAAAACAATATTTTTATGCTTTAAAAAGAAAATCAGTTCATTTGGAAAAAGGACTGCACATCACATGTGTCGAAAATATGCATATACTAATTTTTTTTTTAACTTTCAAACCACCATACCGAACAATTCCACACAAGACCTAGCTATAATGAAAATAAATACATAGAAATATACCACCTACTGGAAAACAAAATAATGAAGGCTAGTGCTTTGTAAAATAAGCCACCCTTTCCCTTTTCCAGACAATTTGGAGGCACCATGACCTCTCTGCTGCTGGCGTTTCATACCAATGTTTCTTTCAGGAATACGTACGACTTCAAAGCAGCAGGGTTATGGAATCATGAAAGGATGCAATACATAATATAAAGGAATGGTAATGTTCCCTGCTTATGAAGTTAAATAAATGAACATAATTAGAGAAAAAACAAAATGAAGTCTGCAAGTATATCAAAATGAGGCCAAACAGATAAGGAGACTTAAGACATACTCTTGGGAATTTTAAGCACTTGAATCACAAAGAGAGTAATGGATGGGAATGATTAATTATTTGTTTTTTCATTGCCAGACCCAAAAATAAAAACAGAATATGTGTAAGCAGAACAGAGGATAAAAAAAATAGCTTTGCACAAATAAAATTATAAAAAACCCAAACCAATCTGAAATCAAGCTCCCTGTGATTACAATGAAACAGAAATTGTTTCATTTTCTTCATGTTTACTTAATGTTTACATAAATGTTTCATACTAACTGAAAATATTTTAAGCTAATGATTCACAACTTGATCCTACTAAATCCAATTACAGAATTTTATTTGCTTAATCTTAAAGGTATTGTATTACTTTATCTTAGAAAGATCATGTATAAATAAAGAACAAAACTACTCAAAAATTAAATTAACTTTGTCTGCAGTTTAAATACACAGATATTTGAAGTGAGTGGACATTAATTTCAAAGTCACTTAACAATGACTGACAATTCAGCCTTGACCTGGACTAAACATTTCAAACATCAAATCATGGGTGACAATGATCATAACTGAACTTCAAACAGACATTTTCTTCCTCCTTTTTCAGTTCCTTGTCAATATTCATGCTCAGTGACTATAGTCATCAAAATATCTGAAAGCAAAATCTACTGATTCAGATGGCAAGGGCAGCAAACATACCTTTGAACTTGAGTACATGCTGATAGCCCTTCTCATTTTATGTATGATATAATTAATGTTGAAATATCAACATAGGTATTTCTACAGAATTTTTTAAATGCTATTCTTTACATGTAAAACTACTCGAGTCTGCTGGTTTGGTGCCTTTGGTATGGTGGGACTTTTTTTAAGCTTTGTTCACACAAAACTTTTCTTTGCAAGCAAAAGTACTCTTGTTTTCATTTGGAAACACTAACTGGTGAAGCAAAAGAATTCAAATTAGGATACTCTAGATTATCAGCTATAAAAATCTACCAAAAAGCTATTTCTATTTATTGTTGTATTATGTTTTATTATCTGTGTGTTCAATTTTTATTCAGGTTAGTTTCACAGGTTTTTTTGTTAAAAAAATTTTGTTTCTTAAACAATGGTACAAAGAAAAGTTAATTCTAAAATGCAGAAAGATAAATAAAATAAAAAATATGATGTCAACGTAAAGCTAGTAAAATACTCTATAGCCAATAAAAAGATGAGGGAACTACAAGAAGAAACTAGTACAAAAAGTAGGCTACACAGACTAGTATGGGTATTTTTACATACAATTTTTGAGTCTGGCCTACATAATTTATTGCCTTTGACATCATTTTGCTTTCCCTTTTTGTTAAAAGTATATTTTTTCTAAAAGTCAGCAATACCTTTGTCTACCTGTCCTGTCTGGGAGACTGAAAGATAAAAGTCTGTAAGAGAGAAGAATGGAAAGAGCTAGAAAAGATCAGGAGGTTTGGAAAATGTGAGGTCCAACTTAAAAGTCTAAATCACACACAGTTGAACACTCCAAACAGAGAAGAAGTAACCCAGGTTTACCTACAATACACCTAGAGGCTCTGGACAAAATTCCCATAACCCCTCTCCCAAAAATTTCCTCCATTAATCATAATGACCCTTTGGCTTTAGGAGGAATGACCAGAAATCTACTCACGGATAAATACTAAACTGAAAGGTAGGGAAATGGATTAAAGACAACATTTTTCAGGTTAGAAATAGAATTCCCTCTGTAGACCAACCAAGCAATATAAAAGCTGAATCAGAAATCAAAGCTAGGGACTCCTTTGTAGTGGTTTAAATAGTTAATACTCATTTAAAACATTAACAAATTATCTGAGTTGATAAACTTGCCCAAATATTTGTCAATTTAATTAATACTTTTATCTTCACTAAATTTAATTGAAATCCTGTTCAGAAATGTAATATGCATCAAAACAAATACCTAATGTAAAATGCCTACATTCTGCAAAATACAAAATGTAAAATATTTTTGAAAAAGTAGTTGAATACACAGTTATTAGCTACATTATTTCAGCTATAAAAGAAAAAAAAAATTAAAAGCAGCTACTTTACTGATGCAAGAACTATAGCTGACAACTAACAGTCCTATGAAATTCAGATCGCATCAGTAACAACTTCTAAGCTTTAAAAAATATTTTAAATTAAATACAGCCAAGAAGATCCACTAGTTTTGATTTCTTAGTGACCAGCAATTAAAAATATTATTAAATTATTGCTGATTTTGAGCTATATGAATTAGATTCACTTGTGACTTGAAAACAAGAAAGACATGCTGGAAAATTTACAAACTTGATCAAAAAGACAAAAGGAAAATAAATTGCAATTAGGTAATTTCTGTGAATATACATGAAACACATGATTAATGATCTCAGGAAATAGTTACCTGGTACTGTGAAGTATCTCATCATTATAGTAACGGTTAAGTTTTAAAAGAAATAGTCACTGAGCTAACAAAAAAAAGCATTTACTGTGAGCAGACTGTGAAATGTTGCACTCCATCCCAGTCACCAAGTGTTTTAATTTATCATTGATGCTTCTTTGCTTCTATAATTCATTGCTGAATGTAAAGGAAAATGTTATTTGCCTTAGTCTGACCTCTACATATTTTTTATATTTTCTATCACCCATGATTATACTAAAAGTATCTTGAATGACTCTCTGATGAGTAATGGAAAACAGCAAGTATTGCAGGAGGGTGCATTAAATTGATGTGTTTCAGATGACTAGTCATAGACAGGTCTACAATTGATTTAGAACAGAACTCATATCATAAAGAATAATTGCTTTCAGATAAAACTGCTGTGCATATAACTCCCAGCAGAACATAGGGGTCCAGCCATTTCAGCTTTCGGACACTATGTTACTTCTCCATTAAATAAGGAAAATACATGTATCTACAAGTTTTCAAATCTAGTAAAAATACATGAGAATGATTCCAAATATTCATCTCTGTGGTTCACTCTAAGTTTCAGAAAATTAGTAAAATGAATATAAAACTTGAGGTGGTGCAGTGTCATATTTTAGAATTAAGAAAACAGTATAAAAAAAGCTGAAGAATTTATTTCTTTCTTAGTTGCATTTCAGTTACAACTAGGAAATTCCCCAGATCTTCTCCTAAACTGTCATTTAGTCCATATTCATGCCACCTGGAATATTTCAACCTCCTTTGCTAACCTCAACTTTAGAAATAGCCTTCTAGTCAAGAAAAAGCTCATTTAAAAGTATGAATACAAAGCTTTGAAAAATCAGATTACATGTCTTTCTGTACAATTAATCTCATCAACAAGCATCAACTGCAGATTTTACTAAGATGAAGTAGTAGAATTCTGGCCTACAAGGTGTGTCTGATGATGTTAAAAGAGCAGTAATATTCCATGTCTTTACTAAACTATTTCTAAAGTCTTTTCTTAGTATCTTTCCTAACCACAAGCTCAACTATAGTTGAAGTATAATTCCCACACCTTTTCTCAGTATCCCTTGCTCAGACTGTCACAGGCATATACAGAATATAAATTTCTCAATTGAATATATTCAGTTGAAAACCAAATGTTCAGACTACCAAAATGTCAGAATTCACACTTCTCTTCAAGGGTCTAAAAGTAGGTTCTAAATTCTATTAGTCTGTTTCAGTCCAATTTATTATTGTGTGTGGCAGTATACAATGCTGTTATTTATTTAATGTGCTAGAAACTTACTAGCTGACTGGAATATGTAGTCTTTGTATATAAACTTTGGTTCATCATCTCGTTTAAATTATAATAGCCACAAGTCCAGCATAATAAATACACTGGAAATAAAATGTTTTCAGTGAGAAAGACTTCAGAACTATAGAAGTGTCTCAATAGCAATGGTGTACAACACTTTTACATATAAATAGAAAACACCAATCAGCAATTACTCCAAGCAACTATTACTTCTGGAAGTTACGACATCCTAGCCTAACAATACATTGTCAGTACTTATCATTATAAGCAAGTAGCTGTATATAATTTGCTACTGAAGGACAAAAAGCATTAAATGGCATGCATTTACAATAATGTAGTTTTTAGTTTAGAAACTACACTGCCCATCCCTCTTACCTCAGATTTCTCCAGTTTATTTTGAGCATCAATCTGAGTGACAATTTCATTCATGTTGGTCTCCAAAACCATTCCACCCATGACCATTTCAGCCAATATATTATGGACCTAAGAGAGTCCAAAAAAATTTAAATTTGCAAAGCATCCTACTCACATCTGGACATATCTAGATTCATCAAGAGAAACACATATATTGTTTAAGTCACTTCATTGATGTTACCAGTTTATTAAAAATCTTTCAGGAACCAAGCTCATAACTTGATGTTCATTTCTCATGTTCTTTGCTCATAGTTCAAATTCATCACCTACACCACTTTGTTTATCAATGTTAGAATACTTTTCAAATTTATCTTCCTTTCAGTGCCCGTTTTCTACCAAAGGACTAAGGATACGAGTTCAAATCAGGATCAACAGCAGTAACAACTCTAAGGAGCAGATTCTACAAGATAAAATAATTTGCTCACAAACAGATTAAAAAAAACTATTTTGGACTCCACCTATGAAGGAAGGAAGTACCAAACTTAGGCTTAAAAAGATAATTAATACAAATGAGGAGTCTTTACAACTAAGACAGACCGGAAAGACTCAAACTGAAGGACTACATAAACCATCTGGGGATGGTATTGAAGTGTGGATGTCTAAAACCTCTCTTCCCTGCAACTCTGATATGGGGATGCAAGCCTTTCAGAATTTATATATAATGCAAAATATTTTAATCCTATTATATATTACTAATACCAAACCCATCTCATTATAAGACAAGGAACGCTTTATAACTTCTCTGACATAAACACATTGTACAATTTAATACTTCAAAAGATGAAAATTTCTAAAAGAATCAATTCTAAAGATGAGTTACATGCAGTACACCAAAACACACCACACCTCCCATTTTTTGCCTCATTTCAAAAACAGAAATTAAGAGATCTCATGCACAATATGACCTAAAATATTCAAGAAATTTCCTATTTTGAAGCATCTAAGTTTATATTAGAAAGATCCTTCTCCTATGAAGTGTAAAAGATTACTTACTTGAAGGAATGCTACTCAATGAAAAATGCTACAGAATGTATTCTGCAGCTAAAAGGTAAAGACTAAACACCTTGACACTAAATTGCAGTATTTGTGTTCTTTAAGCTCGGAAGCCAACACATAAAACACTCAAATTGGTTTTTGGGTTTTTTTAAATAATTTTGGAAACAGTCAATGTGTTTCAGTCAAACCAGCAATCCTAATGACTCATCATGAGCACAGTATCAGTTCAAACATCTACTCAATCATTTGCATTTCACTGTCTGGTCAAGGTACAAATGTTTATTCCAAAAGATCTCTGACTTTGAAATAAACAGTCGGTTTCAAAAGGTTTCAGTAATTTACAGATACTAAAAGTGGACAATCACAATGAAAAGTACTTTCTGTCCGATTTTCCTTTTGAGCCTTCTCCTTTTGATGCAAAAAGGTGCTCACAGATGGGGAATGGTGAAAGCACAGGAAACAATAGTAGCTACAACATGTAACTGAAGGAGTAAGTTCTGTACAGTCCGTTCTTGGCATTTTTGTTATTTCAACAAGGATATCTATGACATTTTAAATTAACAACTACTATAGTAACAGCATTTCTCAAAATTCAATTGATAAACAAAACACATGTTCTTGATAGCTAAGAAGACTATTTTTAAACGCATAAAAAGACTTAACAGCTCTTTAAGATTCTGTTAACAGTTTCAGTTCTAAGCAATATTACACCTGACAAAACAGAACAGATTATTTCTTTAAGCTAAAGTCTACTCTGAGAATATTCAGATGTCTCCAATCTGGTACTTATGTATGCAATAACACTAAGCAAATCTCACCTATTATTTTTCCCTAGAAATAAAAGTTCCACCTTTATAGTCTTGAAAAAAACACACTGATAGAAACTGCCTAGATCTCACTAACCATGGAAGTGGAATCACTGTAGAGTTTAATCTGTTGAACCAAATATTTTATTCGACAAGAAATACTACAGAAGCTCATTACAGTACCTTGTCTACATGGAAAATTAAATCCAATTCACAGACATTTTCAAAACATTTGTCTAGCGTTTCCACAAATACCTGCAAAGGCAAAATAGAAAGCATTAACAGAAATGCAATGGTTCCTTCCATTAGGAGTGAAGTTTAACAAAAGTGAATACAGAACACTGGTCAGATCTTAAGGCTTTAAATTTATCTATAGAAACTGTGTTTTCAACATTATTAAGTCATAAGTACATTATCTGTAGGGGGCGAAAGTATATGCAAAAATAAGTTTATGTTATAATTCCTCTAAAAGTTGTGTAGTTTTAACCAACAGATGCACTTTGAAATAAAGCAACACACACACTACAATTTTCTCAGTTGTGACAAAAGCGTTGGAACTAGATGATCTTTAAGGTCCCTTCAAACCCAAAACATTCTATGATTCTATGAATTTTGTTTCTTCCATTAACTATATTGCAGTCATCTCCTGGTTAACTGTCCCAGACTACTGTTAAATATTCCAGACCAAGACACACGTGCAATGCATCTGACACCATATCAGTATGTCAGCATTATGGCTTCCATCAACAGTACAGTAACTTTCACCTCATTTAGACCTGTTGAATTCAGGATGGACTGAGAAAAAATAGCTGTCTTAACATCACACCTGCTGATCCTGTCAGGTACATGTATTTAGAAAACTACGTAAGTTTAGAAAACTACCTAAGTTTAAGCAAACAGCCCCTCCCTGAATGTATTATGTAAAGGCAGAAAAATCCAACCAGCTGCTGAATTCCAGTCACGATGACCTCTCTTGGATATAGGCTGTATGTTACACTGCTCTCAGTACTTCCGTAACATATCTCACCCCCCCACCAAAGCTATATAATGAAAATATGGCTATACTTGCACTCTTGAAGCTCCTGAACTTGCTAGTAGCAAGTGCTGGAAGAGACACCAAGCTTGCAGAGGTACAAGAGGTACGAGCACAGTTCCCTTAATGCAAGGGATAACTTGTACTAACTTAAGTGAGATGTGTCAAGATCTCCAACATATGTTTGAGTGTCTGCAAGCTTAAAGTCCTCAAAATTTAAAAGAATTTCATTAAGAATTCACAGATCATTTATTAATGACTAAGTAAACAAGTTAAAAGTTGTGGAAATTTTTCATCTCTGTTTTACAGATTTAAAGACTGTTTTGTCAAATATGCATTAAATACTAAGATGTCAGCATATCAATTTTTTTTTTCCAATTTTAAAATCAAACCCCAAAGCATCAGTATGAAAGAAGCTAAATGCCTGGTTTTGATTGGTTGATTAACCCCACCTTAGTTTTTCTCAGTGTCTAGGCACAGATAACATATTCTGCCAACAAAAATAAAATGCATAAAGGGCTAGTTGCTGTAGATACATATTTACAGTGAAACAGTCTACTTGACATTAGCCATTTCCAGTTGACTATCTTGCATATCAAGAAAGACTACTCTTATATCTGAACAACTGGCCTCAGATGTATACTATAAAAGAGGAATACTCTCTGCTGTTGCTATCACTACTATTGTCAGTCTCCATTTTAAAGCCAAACTACATCTAAATGCTGATCTTTGTATTTGGAACAAGGATTCTTTAATATCAAAATACCAATTCATTACTTAAACTAGGAAAACAGAGCATTTTCAAAGGCAGATTGACGTCTCAAGGTTCACTAATAACAGTTAAATATGATATCTCAAATTGTACAGAAACTAAATTAAGAATATTTTTCTTGTTCCTTCAAGTAGTTGTTGCTATTACAGTCTTCTAGAAAGAAGGAAGACTAGAACAAAAACAAACCACGTAGTTCACAACTATGTTAAACTAATGACCTCAAATGATATGTTACTTTCCTTGTATCTTACAAGAATGTGGTAAAAAGAATGCGCTGATATTTGCTCCAGGAAAGAAGATAGGAAATAGAGTGTGAATGTAACCTTCATCCAAAGTTTTCGGTTACCAAGCTAACTGACTGACGTTATATTTTAAGAAAATAATCCTCACATACCTCCACCAAGTTTTCATACAATTTAAATATTGACCTTGACATGTCTCTAGTTCCTTAGAAAACAAAGAAACACATTAAGAAACAAAAAAACCTCAAAATCTGCAAAAAAGATCCCCACAAATGAGTGCATTTAATAGCAGGATGTATGCCCACACACTGATAGCACAGGATTTTTGTTACTTTTTTTCTCCAGTGAGTAGGGCTTCTCCTGTAACAAGATTTGGTTCATAGTTACAATGGCTACTTTTAAACCTTTACCCATTTTGTGGTGACAACACCACACACTGAATGAACTCACACATTCCTGACTGCAATGAAGGACCTGTAATGTACACAAATGTTTTTTAATCTAAGGGAAATCAGCTGGCACTTGTACTCTTCAGAAACATTTTTCACCAGCTACAAATTTCTTGTGGAAGTTTTCTCAATCTTCACTCGCAATGTAGAGTTTGCTCAGTAAAACCACCACTGACAAGGTATGAAGGTATGCACCGGTCACAAATAACTAGTCTTAAACATCATTACTCTGCAATGTGAAATAGATCTTTACACTAACATTCCTTAACGTAGTCTAAGACACCTTAAGATAATCAATACGGTAAGCAAAACCAGAGTCATTTGCATCATAGTAGAGAGTGAAATGAGTGGCACACTATGGCAAACAGTGCTAGAATTTAAGCACTTCAGTAATTATTTCAGAAGCTGCAGACTTGCAGATTAAAATAACCAGAAGAGAAAATTTATCAGTTGTTTCAGGATACACACCCCCCATACACCAGTTCAAAAGCACCTTGTGAAAAGAAACATAAATAAATAAATGGAAGAGCAGGAAAATAAGGATGCATGCACAATAAATGTCTAGCTCCCTCTTGTGCTTCCTCTTTGAAATCATAATCTTCCACTGGTCAAAGAAAAACTTACGTGCATCTCCTTGCAAATAAATTTAAAAAAAAAAAATCCCACACCTTTTTTCTTAATAAATATACCTTAATGAAGCCAGATACACACTTGGAGAGTGAAGTATATGAATCGAAATATCACATTGTTTATGTGCATATACATGCCAGGCGCTCCCCTGTAATATGTCAAAACATACAACATAACTTTTACCATTCGATTCTGATTACTATTGTCAAGAGGATTAAACATAACAACTCTATGAGATTGACTGGAATTTAAAAACAATTATCTCTGTAAACTTTCTTCTATAATCAAATTATAGAATTACAATAATTTACAGAAACAGGAATACTAAAATAACTTTAGTGTCTGTGGTAAGAATGTGTTTATAATAAATAAAATCATACCAGTCAGTACACAGTGTATTTCTATAAATAGAAATATTATTTCTACTTCCTTGAAGTAATTATACGGGCATGTAATTAAACATCAGAGCATAATGAAAAATGTGTGAAATAAAAAGACTTCAGGGACTGAAAGCCATCAAAGTACTTCTGTCAAGAAGCAACACAATATAGCAGAAAGTTTAAGATGTCCCTGAGAGACACTTATAATATCTACTTCATCTGGAATACATGTCTAAGTCACATGAAACTGTAACATGCTTTTTTTCCTCAGTTCACAAACGTTTTGGTACTTCTGAGACACTAAGCAATAAACAACAATCTCTACAATGAACTACTAAGAACAGGTAAGTTAATTTTAAACCTCACTCAGCAATTTGCACTGCTCAGCTACTGTGGAATTCTCCTATGACTAAAGTTGACATAAGAATCCAAACAGTTTCCTTCCCTGCTACTCACACAGCCACTCAAAGACAGTTAAATACTAAAGAGCTGTTCCAAACACTTAAGAGGTGACTATAAAAACTTATTCAGCTACAAAAAAGTCTGCTGGGAATAGGGAGCCCCTTTAAGGTGCTTTCTGCAGTAAATTAATCAATAGATACAGGCTCATGACTCAGGATCCCATAGATTTTACTTGCGTAATAAATTATTACTCCTGATGTGCAGCTTTTGAAAGGATTAACAGTAAAATAATCATACATACACATATTTCCATGACCCATTTTATGTAATGACATAGATTATTACCACATGGTGTGAAACTATTTTTTGCCTACACTAACAATCATCAGTGAAATTGTTTACATGCAAATTCTGAGTTGCAAAATCACTGGTGTAATCAGAGTTACAAATTACCACACATGATTTTTTTGCTGAGTTGATACAGACATATTTAACAGCTTAAGTGAGAAATGATATCTTGAGATCGCGGTAGAAGGATTCAAGGATTTAATGATCTGGAACCGGCCATGTCTGCTCTACTGGGCTTTACAAGCCTGCATCTTATTATATATAATCTATAACATGTAGTGTCTTCAGGGAACAAACTGTAGGTGGATCAAGGAGTGAAATGTGTTGATCCTGACCAAGATACCATTGCATGTTTAGGATTTACTGATCCACATTTTCCCGGAGTACGCACAAGCCTGTACTGCGCTGCACAATTCCTTGGCTGCAGGATGAACTAAGACAACTCACAGAAACGCTCACTGTAACAAGTAGTGCCCACTTTTTACCAGTGGTTACCCATCTGCATAGCCTTGCCTACACCTCGAAGTACAGCAAGTACTCATGACAACATCCTGCAGGAAGAGAGTTTTCTTTCATTGTGAAGAAATTACATAATAGCTCAAAAGGTCCAAAAAGAGAGAACTTTTCTCTGTGGATAGTAATCTGCTCTGCACAGTGCACAAGATAATGCACCAGGCTCCACTGGATGCTGCATGGACATGGGAAGCCCAGAATCTGAAAGGGTGTAATATTTTTACTGACCAAATTTCACTTGCTCTGTTTTATTAACCAGCTGTCTTAAGCCCCCCCCCTTTTTTTTTTCCCCCAAGCCTTTCTTGGCAAGATCCAGGAAGAATCTGTGGCAGCTCTCTTTCTCCTCACCTGTCCCCACTCACTCACCCACAAGGCAAACACATGCCTAGAGCAGTACTTGCTCTGATTTTCTAAAATATATCTGACCAAAAACTCAGAAGCTACAAGGAATGTTTTAACCAAAGAGGTTTGGAAAAGAGGTTGGGAAAAGATCAGGAAAGCCAAAGCAAAGGTGGAATTAAAGTGGCCA
>VZTY01016405.1:712966-791406 GCA_013400935.1 Turnix velox | reverse complement strand
TCCATCACTTCCACATTTCTTCTGATATATAGGAAGGAAAGATGTTACATGTCACAGGATTTTAATTCTTTCCAAAACCACAGTAGAATTCTCTAGGTTGCCTGGAGAGACAGTGGAATCTCCATTTCTGGAGGTTTTAAAGAAATTTTTTCACAGAATGCATAATGCTTTAGATCCAGTTTGTGTTAATTTGTGGCAGAGACAGAAGTCAGAGGCAAAGTAAAATTATGAGACCTAGGAACACTACTGAGACATCATGAGAGTGGACCCTGCAAAATTCTGGTTGCATACAAAGGACATGAATATTATTTTCCATCTGCCCTATATCCTTTTCATTGGAAAGGGTATAGAGCCACCTTAGAGAAACAGCATGACTCAGGAAGGACTTAGATCAACATGGCAATTAACAAGATGATACCTACATGCCAACTTCAGTGATTTTCAACTGATTTCTTAAAGACCCTTCCATACTTTTTAAGATTCAGAGACACAATACAACTATTTTCCTAATAGCAATTCTGTCCATTGTTCAGATAATATAATTATTCCTTTTTAAAAATACACACTTATAATGACTGGAAATTACTTTCTGTTGTTTAGGAATCCAGCAGTGCCTTGTGAAGAAGAACATGAATGCTAGAATCTGGCAGATTGCTTTGGGTTCCACATAAAGAAGCAGGACACATAACCTTTCACATAATATAAATTCGATTAGTTACCTTTGTAGAATTCTACCTTGATTGTAATATATGATTTACCTATTTACTTTCCTTGACAACACTATATGAAAATTCAGATGAGGATGAAACACTGCAGCTACCAATAATCATATATTCAAGTATTACCCTTTGATTCAGTCAGATACAATTAGGAAATTGTTCATAGAAAATATTTTTAAATTTTATATATGAAATATCTTGAAAGTAAGATGCAAAAAATCATGAAATTTATAAGCCAAAAATATGAACATTTTTTCCAGAAGGCCACCAATTACCTGACCAGTGTGTCAGAATCTGACCAGAGTCAGTCTCAAAGTCACTGATTATTCTGTTAATATGAAAGACAACATTTGGTGGAAATATGCCAACAAGGAACCAAATATCATTTCCACAGCTTGAATTGGTTTTTTAATGGATGTAAATGACAGAAATTTCTTAGGCCAAAGAAAATTACCTTGTTAATGACTCCAACATAAAAGTTGATATCAGATGTTTATGAAGCACGCATCACAAGTGAAGATATGCATTCATACCAATTGACCCAGGAGGAATGGAACTGCTGTCAAAGAAAAGATATTAACTCTAATAAAAATTTTTTTCAACTTTACATCAGATGTGATCTGCTTCAATTAAGTATCTTTAAGTCCTTCAGTGACAGAAAAACATGTTTCCCAGTTAAATTAACAATCTCTACATATATTATTACAAATAATTTATTTTCAGATTTTTGTTTCATCCAATATGCTTCTGAAAACTGCATGCTGCAACATCCCATGTTACATAAATCCCCCACAGATTTTTAGAATAAATGCTTAATGTAACTGAGAGCAGCAAGGTGGAATGTCCTCTAGGCACTCTGTATTAAATGAAACAGCAAAGATTTCCATGGAGGATTTTTAAAATCCAAACTTGAATGTAATTAGCACTTCATATTTATAATCTCACAGCACCTTGAGGGCATTAACTGGCCAAAGCTGAGTTGTTACACCTCTTCTATATACAGCTATTATTAGACTTGGAATAACCAAAGGCTCTGAAAAAAATGGTGATGTGGACAAGGAGAAGTCCCCTTTAGTTGACATTGCCAAAACTATGTACATGGGAGGAAGCTGAGATAAGGGTCTGTCATTGCCCTTGCCAGATCTGAGTATAGTAGATGATGTTATAACCAGATCTGACCTTGCATTCATCTGGAGTTGAGCTGGTAGTGCAAAAGAATAAAAATTCCTAAATGTGCAAGTAGAAGGTTCTTTCTTTTCATCAGAAATGAGGCAAAGGGGGGAGGGATTTTAAATTGTGAATGCTTAATCAGCAATTTTTTGACCAGGGACCGATTGCAGGATTATAAGGTAGTGCAAAGCAATTTCCACAGATAAAAAAATCTAATAAGTAGGAAACAACTGGGGTAAAAATCACATGACTCCTACTCTACCTTTGTTCCTGAGATTACCAAAGCTGAGAACCTATTTGGGAAAAAAAAGCTTTTCTTTAATAAAGACGTAAATTAAGTCTTATAGATATCCATAACGCTCTTGTTCCTATCAGAAGTCTTCTCACATTTATCATGTATAATGTCAGCAGAGCATTTTTTTGCAAGAAAATTTTATACCTGTGACCTTGATGCAGTGCTAGTCTTTCTATTTGATCTTTTTTCTTCTCTTTGTGACAGATTTTGAAAGCATGGGGCAAGAGTTTCTGATGAATTCAGTGATCTTTTCTCGCTGAGAAAGTCTTTTTAGACAAGTGAGTCATTTTACAAAAACCATGACACCAGTTACATGAATTCTACTATTTTTGCTGCAGTTATCTATTTCTATTGTGAAGGATTTGATATTCAGCTAATATCAAAACAAAAGTGATTTCTTAATGTACATGTATCAATAAAATTACTCTGTTTAGCACATTATATCTGAGCCAACCTGAATGTCATACAACTAATTTTGACTTGTTTAAAGGCTGCTAGCAAGAAGCAGCTTGCTGTAACCCATGCTGATAGTAATAAAACATCCAAACCTGAAAGATCTCTTAGCATCTTGACTTTGAACCAATATGCTACTACAGCACCAGAAGACACTAAGGTCATCTATTCTGAAGGCAAAATATTGTCACTGGCCTTATAACTGGAGTGAAAAGGGAAAAATAGGGGTGCAGGAGACAGGAGCAAGGAGAAAGATTTACTATGCAGAACACTTGCTTGATGGGCAAATCGACCACATGCAATGGAGCAGTTGTGTAACAGAGCTGATACTATCTTATGTCCTAAAAGACTACAGTGCTTGTGGTAAGTTGTGTCAGTGTTAATTAGTGTACCTATCTGGCTTGGATGCAGAAGTGTTTCAAACCACTGTGCATGACTCAGGAGAAAAATAAATGCCACACTGTGGATTTCTGCATGCTATCATTTTAAGAGTGCAGAGCATTAAGTGATCAGTGAAAGAAATGTTGCCATAAATACTTGAAATTTGAAAGCACTAGGTTTTTAAAAATAGTTGATTAGGAATGTAAAAGTTTCTGTTTAGGATTGGAAGTAAAATTTCCTCACTGTGGATTTCAGCATATCTATCTGCTGCTAAATAGTTTGTTATTCTCATAGTCAGACAGTTTCAGAGCAAGAGATACAGTTTGGTAAAACAAACTAAAACATTGCATCAGACTACCTGTGTTGAGGATATTTGTATCTGCAGTTCAGGATGTTTATTTTTTCATGAATGTGGCTGACTTCAAAATTAACTTTTCCTTTTGGGACTCATTTTTGCGCAAGGCTTGAGCAAATAGGGACTTTCTTAATCGGTGCTTCTCACTCTAATAGTTGGCTTTCAATTCAGTAAAATCCCTGTGTGCCTTCAGAAAGCTGAAGACGAAGTAACTAGAACCTCAAAATTGTATTTTTTTCTGATATTAGTAGAACTGTGTTGTATGTTTCCAGGCACACTGGTAATAAACTACACCTCCATATTGATTTCTTTAGCACAGATATATGTGGTATGTTGTTGAATGGTCTTATTAATATTTATTAAATTCTAAATGGCTCTCTTTTTAATGTATCTATTTAGGAAATGAATAATTCATGCATGTATAGGAAGCTCAATTCTGTCACTTACAGCATAGACCTTTGGTGATCTAAGAGGGTATTTGAACTGAAGGACACTGTAAGATGTGTAAAGCAATTGAAGCATCGAACAGTGATCAGCTTCCTACCACCAAGGGCATTTTTTATGTCTAAAATTTCACTGACTCATCACTCCTCTTCAAGTATGCATTCTCAAATATGCTTTATTATAATTCTACATATTTTTATATACACATGTACTTTAAAAAAGGTAAAAAAGTGATAATTTGTTCAACATATAAAAGGCACATGGACTACTTGCAAAGTTTCTTACCTATATGTGTGTTGGTAATTTGTGAGAAGTGTGTTTTTTGGAGGAAACAATATATATGCAAGCTACTATAACAGAATGTAGATTTACACAATGGAACACACTCACATTGGTTTTAGTTCTACCTTAGGCTCTGTATGTCTCTTGCAGCAGATCTTAATTTCTCAGTGTCTGGGAGTTCAAAGTCTCACATTTAGTCCCCAATTGCAGAAGAGAGATACATGCTATGTCTTTGGGGCTAGCATTTATATCTATAAAATTTTTTGTAAGCCTGTTTTCATATTTGTGGGACAAAAAATCATAGTTTCTGGCTCTATATGTAATATGACTGATGCTCATACGAGCAGTTATGATTAATTATGTGACACAGAGTTAAGGCTAATAAAACAATATTCATGAATTATTGTTTGAAAATAAAAAGTGCTAAAAGCTACTGATATTTCCATGACAAATTAAAAAGCTGTATCTAGTAATGTATTAGCATCTGGCTACATTATTTGGAATAAACTGTGCCTACTTCTTTGAGGTAATCTTATGCTTTCCTCCTTTTCTTGCTGAAAGCAACAATCTCAATATGGCTTTGGATGCCACAATGTAGAGTCCTATATAAAATATAAAGAAAATATAAATTTGCTTCTTCTTTCTGTACTTACATTCAGCAAGAGTACTATACGGAAGGGCAACAAAAAGGCCATGTCAAGAGGGCCTAAAGGCACGTAACAGCCCCTGCAGACAAGGTTATACAGCAGCTCAAAAGCCCTCTAATGCTTTCTGTCTCAAACAGCCTCTCTCGTCCATGGTACACTTTTATGTATCGTTTGTCTTGGTAAGCCTCCAGGATATGTCTTCCTTTCTGATTAACTTCAGCAGAAGACTTAATTTAAAATGAAATATTCTCCTTCTATAAGTCTCCCTTAGAGGACTTAAAAGACAGATCACAGAAAGAAATGTCCAGTTATTTGGGCTGCAACAAAATTTCTGTGAGACTGAAGGAGGAAAGGAGAGCCCTGTGGTCTGCACCCACGAACACATTCTGGTAAACTGCACCAGGGGAGGTTTAGATCTGATATTTGGAAAAATTTTTACACTGAAAGGGTTATGAAACATTGGAAGAGGCTGCCCAGGGAGGTGGCTGAGGAGTCATCTCTGGAGGTATTTAAGAGACAGGTGGACATACTTCTTGGAGACAGAGTTTAATGATGGTTCTTGTCAGAGTTAGATTGAGGGTTGGGCTACATGATCTCTAAGAATCCTGCAAACCAAGGCAATTCCATGATTATGAGTAAGATTAAACTTCATTACAAACCTTTGAAAAATCTTTTGGAGTAATATTTGATGTGATGAAAAATCAGAATTTCAACAAATAACAAGATTTAAAATAGGAAAAACACATTGTGCACAAAAATGTGCATTTCCATTTTACACTGCTCAGAAAAGAAACTGACTACACACTGATTTTTCAGTGATATGAAGATCTGCTCTATGTTATGGCCGAGCAAAAACAGTATGGAAATTCATATGGATCTTCAATTACAACATTCACAGAAAAAAGTAATAAAATTAAAATTCTCCTAATGCAGAAGAATATTGGTGTTTCTTTATGAAGAAAAAATAAGAGAAAGTCTGAAAACACAAGTTCGATGGTAAAAAATAGTGTGACAGTTCTGTCATGTTTCACAAAGAAACCATACTGCAGAAGGTTCTTACCCTTAAAAAATTAGACTAATTCAACTTTGGAATGTCGGTAGAAACTATTGCAATAATAATGCAATGACAAATTGTCCTGGGGAAATTTCTATTCCAACTCTACTGAAAACTGTCAGATCATTAGAAGCTTTCAACGAGATATCTGACCTCTGTGCCGTATAACACAGCGCTACAGAAAGCGGACTAGCTAGGCTAAGCCGGAGAAGTACCATAGAGGAAAACATCTTCTGGTTAAATCATCAACAGTGCCCACTTGGTTATATGAGATAGTATCAAGGTTTTCATTGTTAGTAACCACTTCAATTCATAGACAGAATTTTATGCTCTACATAATTTATTGCAATATGTGCAAAATAGAAGTACATAGAGGTCCTGGGAAAAAAAAAAAGATGGGCAATCAGTAAATTTTGTTAGTGTTTTTTAATTTTTCATGTCTAATATTCATAGGTGAAGGGTCACTTGGCCATGAGAGACTGGGCTGTCATGTAAAATAGTATGGTAACACATTACTACATTGGTACAGGTTGATCCTAACTAATTTCTTGCCCGAGTTCAGCCTGAGCAGTCAGAAAGAAAACATTAACCAGATTGCTTTGCAGTCTATAGGTCTATATACATAGCTGAGAGGCAGAAAGGTTGCTTTGCTGTGAATATGGTTTAGTTCTGATGCAGGGTCTGGACTACTACTACCTAGGACAGAACTTTTAGTGCACCTTTGGTTTCATGACTCTCATTTCAAACTAAAACCAGAGAAAGAACATGCATTACCTGGAAAACAAGGGAGAGAGGTGTTCCTTTCTGACCCATTGTTAAAAGTAGAGTGCATCATGCTTTCAGCTCACAAAGAGATGCCACAAAATTGTACAACTTTCTCTGCCTCTTATATCTTGTAGAAGCAATTTGCATTCTGTCATGTTCTCTCACACATGGTGTTCAAAACAATTAAAAGAAAATTGCACCCATTTTACTCAGTGCAGCAGGCTGAAAATTTCAAAGATAAGAAGCACTTCTCAGCATGACAAAACTGTGAAGTGCTTTTGAAAATAAGGTTTTTAATGATAATTGACATTAAAAACTTTAGTTTCTAATACATTTCACAGTTTGTGCTTGTCGGGAAGTGCATGTTTTCTTTGAAACTTTCTGCTTGCTACACTGAGCAGAAGTGATACATTTTCTTCCAAATGAAAACTAGTGAACCTTCTTTTTATGTGCATTGAAAAAAATTACTATCCAAGGCTCACAAAAAATTCTCATAACTTCCCCCCCATGCCTCATATTCATCTGGGTGGCTGTAAAACATAGAGAACAAGAGGCTTATACAGGCTGCAGTACATCTTCTTTCAGGTGCTCAAGAGAGGAAAACTTCCTCGATTCCATAAATCTAGCTTAGATAGTATGAATAAAAATGCCATTCTTTCTCTTTCCTTCAGCCAATAGCCCTCCCTCTTGGCAGTGCTGTGATCAACAATGTACACTGACAACTGAGTAACTGTGAAATCAATGGCAAATGAAGTAGCCTTTTGGGACAAGTTTTGCAAACGAGAATGTCAATAGGTTTGTGGTGGGGGGTTTGATACTGAAAAGTGTCAGTTTGTGCAGATAAACTGAGCTTCATAGGTAGAGAGCACTTTTAACCACAATGTACATAGTTAATACCTTCTGTTTATAACCAAGCTTGATAAAAAAGTCAGACAAGTCCCAATAATTTTACAATAAAAAAATAAATGGAATAGGGGTGAACAATTTTTTGGTTTCTTAATCAAAACCACTTAATAGATTAAGTAAATGCTTTAGGAATGAAAGCATGGAAACAGCTATTCCTAATCCCCACTAATCCAGAGGACCATGAGGTTGAGCAGTTGTTAATTTCTGAGAGGGAAGATCCAAAAGGTTGATTGGAGGCAGCCTGGGATGTAGAGATCACATGATGGAGAGGAGAAGGCTCTGGGGAGGCCCCATAGCAGTCTACCTGTACCTGAAGGGGACCTACAGGAAAGCCAGGGAGCAACTGTCTGTCAGAGCCTTAGTGTTATATCAAGGGGAAATGGTTTTAAACTAGAGCAGGACAGGTTTAGATTAGACTTTCAAAAGAAATTCTTCACCATGAAGGTGGTGAGATACTAGAACAGGTTGCCCAGATAGGTGGTGGAGGACCCATCCCTGGAGACACTCAAGGCCAGGCTTGATGAGGGTCTGAGTAACCTGATCTGGTGCAGGATTTCCCTGTTCCCTCCAGAGGAGTTGGACTAGATTACCTTTGAAGGACCCTTCCAACTCTGTGATTATAAAAGAAAATGACTGTGTAAAATAAACTGTAGGTCATATGGATGTTGTGACAACAGAAATAGCAAATACTTGCTGAAAATTATGAAAACTAAAAAAGTGAGCTTTTCATGGACGTGGTTGTCAACAGTTTTGGTTTTCCACAAGAATAAAAATATCACTGAAAACAGATTTATCTACTCAGAAACAGTTAAACGTCAAGTTCAATTTTATTTTTACTTCACCCTCCCTCCCCATACTCCCATTAAATATTAAAAAAAATCTAAAGTAAGAGAATACCTGTTGTATCCTTATTCTAGTCTTTTCTAGTAGGAGTTCAGTGGTAAGTGGTAATCCTGACTTCTTTGATGAAGATATTTTTCTATACGTTTTTAATTTAGTCTTAATTATTTTCTAATAGTTTAGTGTCCTTCTGTTATTAATTCACTATATAATAGCAAAGAATGCTGAGAGTCTCAGAGGCTTTTCTCGCTTTGTGTCATACATTAAGGATTTTACTAATATTATCGAGTCTTATTAACATCACAGTTGAGAATTTTATTAAGTTTTGCCTTTTTCTATGACTTAAAGAATGAAAAGGGATGCTTTCATGATCAATAAGCCAATCTGTTTCTATAACACTTAAGGAATGATATTTTTCATCTGTTTTGTATAGAAGAGGAGAAAAAAAAATCACCCTTGAGCCCATCTCCTGTCATATGAATTGGTGATATAGATTTTAATTGCAAAAAACACTACTAGAATGTTTTTGAGAGATAATTAAGTCAATTACTCTGCTATATGAATAGTGTCAACTGTATCTAAATAATTCATTTAAAAATCTGTCCATCCTTTTCCTAAAAGTCACGTGAATGGTGTATCTCTACTCCCCGAGGTCACGTTTCCACATTTAACTACCTGTACCAGTAGAAGCTTTTTCTTGACTTAAAACCATTCACTAAAGTTTTAAACTCTTACCCTCACCCTCTTTAAAACTATTTCCAGGCTCTTTAACTTTCATCTCTTCAAAGACTCTTATGTTTTCCCTTTGGACTTCTCAAGATTATATCGATCTTAATTCATTAACTCTTTCCTCATAGAAAAATTTCATGTTTTCTTTGCTTTTCAACACACACCTCAGTTTCCTGGAGAAAGTCAGAATCTTTTTTGAAATAGGGTATCCTGGGGCAAGTGCTCAGAAGGTTATTTCTCCTTTTCACTGCTAGGTAAACTTGGCAAAATAGGCAATGGCCCGTTAATGTGTGTCCTTAGTATTTCTACAGATAAGGATCACGAATCGAGAGTATTCACATGGATTGACTCATTTAAGGAAAGAAGGAGAAAATTTAAAAGTGCTTAATTAATAAAGCATCCCTAATAAGGGAAGCTAAAAAAGAAGTTAGTCCACAAGGAGGAGGTATGTTTGCTAGAGGGACAGGACAGATTGTCACTGTGTGACAGTGTACTCCTCCTCCCCAGGCACCAACTTGACCTTTATCCCCTGTAATCCTACCTAAGCAATAACCATCTGTGGTGATAATAATGAGTGCATCTACTCATTATGCACTCATAATGGCAGTATCTGGGGCTTAACATGGTTTCTGTGAGAAACGCAGCAACACAATAGCCAAGGGTTAACTCGAACAATACTGGTTCCACAGTCAATTTGTGAATACGAGTGTAGGTCTTACCTCTGTAAGCAATGAACAGTCTAAGAGCCCTTTCACCTCCCCTGCGTGCCAACAGGCTAGATGCCGAGATGTTGTGTAGAGATGCCTGCTCGAGTTAACTTCTTGAGTTTCAGGTATTTCATGCCACAATAAATCATCTGTTAAGTAGATCATTCTAAGCATAAGAATCTTAACTAATATATATAAGCATATATAATCCTTTAGACAAAAAATTTTGACCAAGTTTTGGACTAGGATGGGATCTAACCAAGACTCTTCTGAGGACTCTAGAAAGTAAGACAATCTTTTCTTAGCCATATGATTCAGCAGCCTCCCTGATAGCACTGTCTGAGACTATCCTCTATGCAGTAAACAGCCAAGTGGTCCTTGACATCTCTGATCTTGCTAAAACTCTGACATGTTTAATATAAAACTTTTTTAAAGTATGTTTTATAACAACAAATGTATTGCTATTTCTCTCTACAAGTTAAGTGCATCACTCTCTGCAACTTATTGGGATGGTGCAGTAATGAACTCTGAGAATCTGTTAATTTCCAATCCCTCTATTTTGAAAATTAAGATGTCAAACCCACAGAAGGTAAGACTGAAGGCTCTCTTTATTAAGAAGATATGTTTTTCATTAACATAGATGTATTAAAATGAATCTGTAATATAAATGTTCAACATTGTCTTTCAGATCTAAATATTACTTGGATCTTATAAAAACATTTCATTAAAATGTAAGACCTGTAAAAAGAGAAGGAAAGTATGTATACAGAGTCACATTTACTATATACACCCAAATCTGAGCAACAAAAAATATTGAAAATTTCTATTTCTGCTACTCATCCATATGCCCTACATTCTTCAAATATCTAGTATCTCTTTTTCTTGCCAAATCAAATAAAATCAAATCTAAAATATTTTAGCTGAGTTACCTATTGTGGCCTACTAGTATTTTTGCCACCTCTGGAAATGCAGCTTTGGAAGTTTCTCTAGCAAACTATTTGTGGGGGTTTTACATCCAGACTGTGTGGCTGATGAAAGCACTCATGAGGTGCTGAGGTTCTCTCCATCTATATTATTGGTGTTCCTCCACTTGCCAAGCCTTCTCTGTGCTCCCCTTACTTGTGGAAACAGGACTTTGAATGGACAGACTGATCTCCTGTGATGGCCATGCATATAGAAGGGCAGGCTATTGTTTGGCTTCCCCCCACCATTATTCCTTTGTGCTCCTGTGTGTGCACACGTTAAGTGCCATCTTTTGAGCATAACAACAGTCTTTAGTCGAAGAGCAACTTGTGGAATCAAAATCAGCAATGTGTATGCAAATCAAAATTGGGTTAAGTTTGTGCAGCTTTCTTATTGGCATACTCCAGAATTACTAATGTATTCTCTCTTCAGAGAAAGGAAAATCAAAATTGTACCATATTGTACTTTATTTACATTTATGAATGAAAAATGAAGTCAGTGATATGTGTACTTACAGATAGCCTTATAGTAGTGACTGTTTATTTACTGGGGTTTTTTAGTGGTGTTATTTTACTGTCTTCTCTCTAACTCAGAAGCCAATTGTGTTAGTTACACAAGTCTTTGCAGATTTGTTAGGATACTACAGAGAACAGAGACTGGAATTAATGTTTAGAATTTTAAAATACAGTCATTATTTAAAACCACTGTAAAATGCAGTCTGCATTTAGCAAATGTTAATAACCAAGTTATAAATTTTGCAAAACAGGATTCCAAGGGAGAGGGCATTATATTGAACAAAACTAGTAACAAAATCACTACAAAAATTAGAGTAATTTTATAATCTACTTCAGCTGTCATTGTCATTCTACATAAAACATTGAGAAGTTGTTTATTTTTCACCAGGAATTGCTTGAAGTATCTGTGCTCTAGTGATAAATAGGTTATTTTTGAAATTCACATAAGGATATCAAATTTGAGATAAATTATCAAAAAATTGGCTGCAGTAGGATGCATGCTTTTTGCTGCTTTCTCTTATTATTTCTCTTGTTGGTTACTGGATGCACGCAGACATGAATGAAAATACTTACAAATAAGATTTTTCTCTTTACCTGTACACAGAGTACTGCCTTAATGTCTCATTTTATTCTTCCTCAGTATAAAATGATTGATTGCTTACAGCTTGCATGGCTCCCTGCTGCCCTAGATCCATCTCCGCTCTTCACACTCCATACAGTTCTTGCATCATTGACTTTCTGCCAGCCATTTTGCTGCCAGAGCATGAGCTGACATTTAATGATCTTTAGACACAGTAATGTCACATTTATCACTCTTTATCGGTTGTGACAGACCCAAATTCAAATGCAAACATGAAATGCAGACTGAATCCAATCCAAACAGTGATATGTTTTTGAGTGGCATCCGTCAAGATGCATTGCGAAAGAAATGAAAAATGACCCGTCTCCTATCATTTTATGACTACAAATAGCAGGGGTTTAGGTCACTCCAAAATATTTTTCCTTTTTGTTTTCAAGGAAATCCTATTAGGTTTCCAAAACGTCATATGTATTTGGAGATTTGAATGGTACAGAATTTCAGCTTTCTTAGACTTATTAAATTCAATCACAGGTTTTACGTGAAAAATCCTAAGAATTCATTGAACCCCATCTACTACACAAAGAATAATGTCTCCCTTCTGAATTTCAATACTACAATCCTGACACAGCTACTTTTATTACAAGAGCCAGAGAATTAAACAGATTTGATCAACTTCCACACTTCTTCCTCCCTAGCTAGCACCTAAAACTTTCCAGAAGCAAATGCTCCCCCAGAAGACCATAGCATTTCTTTGCATGTGATCCTGATTAGTGTTGACCACTGACACACCTTTAGTCCTTGGACACAACTTTCTAGTCATTGTCATGCTTTTCAGGAATAGATGCAGACTTGAAGCCACAGATACAACAGTAAGTATGTGTGTCTGTTCTTCAGCAATTAGAGGGAAAATAATAGAATTAATCTACAGAGAAAAATAAGATATTTGCTTACTTGGTTTAAATATCTTCTGTTTCCTACTGCCCTAGAGAATGTCAACCATTTCTAAAGAAAGTGTGATGATTGAAGGAACATGATTTGCATGGGAGGTGCAGTCAGCATCCCTAATGTATCTTCCAGAATTTGCTGTGGCTCCAGGATACTATGCATAGTATAGCATTTCTATTACACTGAGTACACTGACTGAAATCAGTTCTTACCAGGAGTTTTGAAGGCTTGTCCTTCACTTCAGATGGTGAGATGACACTAGTGGCAGTAAGACAATTGCTAATTTATAGGGCAGTCACTGTTTTTCAGTTGTAACTGATCACCAACTGGAAGATGTAATTCATGCTTTCCATGTATATTTTGTGGATTTTTTTCCAGATCCTCTGTAGGTTCCTCTGGGGTGATAATATAACTAAATCATTGTCTGTTCAAAAGAACATTAATTCTGTATTTCAGCCAGAATTTTCCTTAAGCTATATTACCAAAGCACAACTGATTTTAAAAGAAAATGTCATAAAACCAAATAAAAAGATGATGGATTAGTAAGAAGATACATTTATGGCCAGATACAAGCTGGATCTTCTGAAACAGGAAAGCTGTCAGCCATCTATCTGCTTCTTTAATCTTAAAATTCAGCTTTTGATAGAATTTGGAGCTATTTATTCTCTTGTACATTTTAAGCAGAAATATTAGCTAAACCAGTTTTAATTCTGCTCTTTATGTCGGAGATAACTGCATTTAACTTCATTTCTACACAGATGTCAGAGGTGATGCAGCCTTTACTTGAGAGAACGGATGTTGCCCGAGATCACTAGATCCATTTGTAATATTTAAGCTAGAATATCTCTAGACATTAATTGGCACTTCTTTTGACAAAGGGCAGGCTGCCATCAATTAATTAAAAAATATGTTTTGATGCATTTTATGGAAACCTAATAAAAATGTAGTTTTAAAGGGAAAGTGTCAGTTCTCACCTACAGAGACCAAAACAATTTTTAATTCTGAAATTTACTGAAAAATCTCCCATAATTATTTTCCAAAGATCTTTGAAGAGAGGTAGAAAGCAACAGGTACCATGCTAGCTATCCAGCACTGAAAAATGCAATGCATGTATTTATAGAGGCTAGCAATTATTACAGCATATTATTATAAAAAAATGGATTGTGTTTTTTAATTTTGCTTTACCACTACAGATCATCTTTACTAACCTTTCAATTGAATGTTTTATTTGGTATGATGACTCAGTAGAAACACACGTTCTTACAGTGAATGGGAAAAAAAAAAGCCTAAAATAACACGATTCAAACCTCAAAGAAACTGGTGGAAAGTTACTAGCATAGTAATAACCTGGGCATCAAAACATGGCAAAACAAATTCCCCCACTCAATCCATGAAAGTCCATGAGAAAAACTGAAGGTTGAACCTGAGCTTGAGAATCCCTACTCTATGAATCCCTATTCTGTGACCAGAACATATCAGATATGAAAGTATAATTTTGAAGTATCTTTTGCTACTACAGGTTTGCTACAAAAGTGTCTCACTCACTGTATCATCGTCTTACTTCTCATGCTCTTTTAGAGCCTCCTACTGACTAGAACCTAGTCCCATTTTTCAGATTTTATTCTTTCATCTTCTCATATATAGCAATATATATCCCACCTAGTTTTATCATTACATGTTTGGGTTAAAAGTTTGCAATAGGAGGAAATGCCTTCAACACTATTTTGTTCAGTAAAAATCTCTGCAGCTTATGTCCCAGTTGTACCATAAATAGTGAGGGGTAAAAAGCAAAGCATGCTTTTCCACAGACCAAAGGTTACCACCAGACTCAGTGTCTCTGATCTTTGCCAATGATTAAAGTCCATTGCCAATCTCTTAAAGTTCATAATCAGTTTGAATAGCAAATAGCCATTAGCTTCATACTTCTGTGTAGCTGCTGAGACATTAACCCCTGCTTTTCTGACATTTTGGTGAAGGCATAATCCATATGTGGATTTCTCTGAAAAGTTTTTTCTGCTTGCATTATTGTGAAGAAAGAGTGACATTTGGGAAGCAGCTGAAAATTATGAAGGAACAGCAAAGTTACCATAAAGAGGGTTCTCTTAAGATATCATTGCTCCTGAAAAATTGTATTTGAGATCATCCAACAAAAATAAAAGTTTTGGGTTGACCTGGAGGCCAATAAAATTATCATTTGCTTCCCCTGTTGTTTATGCTGTTAAAAGACTTCAGTTTTTCCAAACTCAAGATTTTGATTTGAATGTTTTCATATTACTTGAACATCCTTGACCTTCCTCAGTTCTACACTGGGAAATCAGGTTGTTTGTTTAATTATGATAGAAAGAACTTGCATGGAACAGGTCTGAAGGCCAAGAACTCAGCCGAGACTTGGAGAAATCAAGGCAGATACATCTGCCATTTCTTGTGAACTCATAACCTTTCACTGATCAATTTTTAACTGAGTTAAAACTAACTACATATAGCAGCATTTATAATACTTGATTCTAGAGACATTTTTTTTCATAATGACAAAATCAGTAAAATATTCCTCTTCAAAATGAGAGGTTTTCTCCCCCTATGTTCTACTAGTATATTTCTGTATCCCCGAGGAAAGATTTTTTTTCAAAATGACATTTTGCAGCTCTCCTTGTTGCTCCTTGCCCTATACATTAAAAAAAATAATAAAAAGCTAACCAAATAAAAAGCCATTAAAAAAAGACAACAACAAAAATGTCACACTCAGTAAACCACAAAAAAACCCTCCAAAACCAACCAAACAAATTGCTACAATCACGCCTGGGCATTTATTCTCCCTATTCAAAGATATTCTTGTTAATATATAACAGTTTTAAACTATAAATGCTACATCTCTGTGTGAACTCCTGCAGATTAGGTAATTGCTAGACCATGACTTGGAGAGACAGATGACTACTATGAGCTTCTGCTTAGGTTCATGTTAATCTACACTGGGGTATTCCCTAGAGATCACCCTTCTTAGCTTATCCTTTCTCCCTGTGCATTTGGTTTTGCAAAGACAAATACATTAGTCCACTGACCTACATAGTGAAAGTCCTACTTTTTTCATAAGAGTATTCCAAAATAACTGTGTGTGTATATATATATTTTATGGTACAGTAACAGGCAATTTGGGATTAACTAGCAATCTTAAAACATGTTTCAGTTAGTTTTCGTGGGTCACTCAGTACATTTTTTCCAGCTGGATTGAATCTTGTTGATTTTAACTGAACTATGTAGAGAACTGACGTCCATGGAGAAATAGTCTTAAAGTTGCTGTAGGAAAAATACATTGCTTTCTACATACTTCAGTTAAAAATCAACAAGACTTTGCTTAATCATAATACTTGTTTTAAGACACCTACTTCATTTGCTATCTAGTGAGAAAACTTAAGACAACCTTAAGGGATGGTGTGTAGTTTCTAACCTCAAAGATACTGACTTCATTTATTACTCTGTGTGTGTATTTTGGAGGGATGTTGTTCCCATCATTTACTGTCCCTTTGGCAATAACCCTTTACCATGCTTACATATGCCAGATGTCCAAAGCCTCTCCGCATTTTCTGAAGACAAAAATCAACAGCTCATTACCATACTGTGAACTTTACTTAAAAGTGAAGTTTTAAAGTCAGCGCAAAGATGACTATATTTGCCTTGATTTCTGGGGAATGAGTGTGCATAATTTCTCTCTTTCTACTTCATTTAATATCCTACATTTTAATTCTGCATACTGGAAGCACCTTACCTTTGCTTAAGTGAACCTTTAAATGCTCACCAAATTAATATTTAAGTATATTGGCGTTGAAAAACCAGGGAACTGATTTTCTAGTGGCATGGGTAGGATTAGTTTTTTCCATCACCACTCGGACTATATTGGTGACAAGGATTGGCCCAGCCCAAGTTCAGCACCTTGCACTTGTCCTTTTGATTGTTTAAGACTGCACTTTCAGGAGTGTTCATTAATTCTTGTTGCCAAGTTCAAAGCCTGATTTGAGAAGGTGTTCAGCCCTCAGCATCCGTGTTCCCTTTAAGCCAGAATACTAAGTGGCACTGCCTGCATGGTCTCAGGTTCAATGTTTACCCCTTAAAATACCCAGCTGGGACACAGAGTAGAAAATTTGTATGTTCAGATGCTGCCATGGACCTTCCAGCATTGAAAAAAATGGATGCCTACATCAAAGACCAAAGTATTCAAGGTTTTCATTCTGACATCTTATGTTTGACATTATTAAATGAAACATAATGATCTAACATTAAGAAGGCAGTATTGTAACAGCTAGTAAGGATTATTCCAATAAAGCTGCAGTGCTAGGGCTCAGTAAAGCATCAAAAGGCAGAGAGATTTTTACTTCCACTTTGTTTTTCTTAACTTTTTAGAATTATGTAAGAGCTAAGCTGTTTACTTAATAGTAATTCAAAACTTGCTTTCTAATGCCAGTATCCCTCAAGTAATTATCTTAAAATAGCAGATTGGCTGTGTCTAGTTTGGGCATTGCTCATATCTTATCATTTCTGCAGTGCTTTGATGCTTTCTTGGAATCTACAAGCTAAAACTAAATGACTGAACAGCTAGCAAGGAAAGAACAAAATGAAGTTACATGGTTGACGCTTAGCAGAAATTCAGATATATCAGCAGGGTGGCTTCTATTAAAATGGAAACAAGATTGTAATTGGGCATGTAGGGAGAAGTCTTGAGGTTGAAGAATAAATGTATTGTGCCTGATAGCTCACAGTTACTAGGGTTAGCAGAAAGGTGTTTTTTTTCTTAAAGCTGGACTTCACAAAAACTTAGTTTGTTTCTCATTGCTTGTCCACTTCTATTCTTTATTACCAGTGCCGACTACTTCTGCAGTGGAAAACAGTGATTAATCTCATTGAAAAAGGAGTAGATCATTGAACGTTCACATCTGTATCAACACCAAGAAAAAATGGATTTACAATTTCTCAGTTAGTCTTACAAAGTTTAAAACAAGTTTAGCCTTTTTTACTGGGATTTACTTTATGTGAGGAATCAGTTGAAAAGGAAATATCAGGTTTGTTCTGACTATGCAGGAGCACAGAGTTATGTATCAGGTTTAAGTCCCAACATGTGCCCTGTGCTGCCACTGCAGAGCCTGCCCTCTATTAGGCACACATTTTATTTGCAGGATCTGACTAAAATTTGTATCCCTACTCAAAGTACAGAACAGCTGCCTTGTTCCAGCACTCTGAACACTGAGCACAGGAAAGTACAGGTAGCAGACCAAGCAGCTCACATGAGCAGAATCTTCAGGAGGCCCATAGGCTTCTGAATGGATTTACATGCAAAAGTATGAAACCCTGGTAGCAAGGAGATACTATAAGAAACAGTTACGTATCTCACTCAGCAAGGAGGAAAGAGAGCAGTGAGATAAACTCTAGTGCTGAAGAAAAGATTACTAATCGCCCTCCTGATGTCAGGAGGATGTGAAGAGAAATTATGATGGGAAAGAAAGGAACCTGCAGTTCTGGTGGGAAGAAGGACTGGAGCTGCTGAGTGTGCAATGTTGTCATAGGTGGAGGGAAGGGACCTTGTCAACCTACATAACTGTACCAACTCAGTAAACTGTTTCAGACACATGAAAGCCAATCAGTGCATACACATTTAAAGGCAAAGAAAATTTAAGTGGTCAGGACAGTTTAAGTGTCAGATTTAGCACAGATCATTCCACTGGCAAGCATCTCCTGTTTGCAGTCTTGGGTTTTTTTTGTTAGCTATAACAGACATTTCTGCAACATTTCATAATATGCATATTCAAACCTTTAAAATGTCATAATCTCTTCCTTACAGCACATGTAATCATTGTCACCTGCAGAACAGGACACTCAAGATTCCTGTAAGAGCCAAACTCTGCCAGCTGGACTACCTAAGAAATGCCCTTTATGACAGTATTCACAAGGTTCAGAACACTATAGCTTTGGTAATTATGAGACAACTTCAGTAAAGAAGCACAGACAGGTCACAGATTGCAGAGTGACAATGACAATTCAGCTGGAACAAAATGTAATCTCTAAGGTCCTTCAGCTCCTGCCACTCTCAATGAAATCCTTTACAGACAGTAAAATAAACCATAACCTATTCCTCAGAGCACAGGGCATTGTGTTCCCTGTCCTTTCGAAATGCAGTCAGTTTTTTTGTTCACATGGTTTTGTGGAGAACAAAGGAGGCATGCTGGATTTGTTCAGACATCCTTGTCATTCCTGGCTTGCAGAAAACACTATAAATAAAGGCCAAAAGAAGAGGAATCGCTGTGAGGCCAAAAGAAAACCATGGTGTATGCTGAAAACAAAAATGGCAGAGGGAATAGGAGAGAAAGTAAGAGGATAGGAGATCACAGAACTAGATCACAGGATGAAGAAAGATTATGAAGCCGAGAAATTTAGGTAGCAAGAGTTCTGGAAGCTCTGAAACGTGGGAATGAATGAAAATGATGAAAAATACTGTATGCAATAAAGATTGATAGCTCTCTGAAGCCAGGATGTCTTCACCCCTGAAACATTTAGAGCAACATTCCATGAGACTTCCTGTTCATTAATGAGACATCCTTTTATGTTAATTAGCCAAAACCCTTACAATACATGAACCCACAACTCTTAGTCAGAGGTGGGATATCTTTCTGGTTAAGACTTTTTATGACCATAAGGATTTCAGCTAAATATTGATGTATTAATTAGTGATGCAATATTATTACACTGGCATTGACATTAATGGGTGAGCAAGTCAGTTATAGACTCAGAGTAGGAAAGGACCCTTCAAAGGTCATCTAGTCCAGTCCCCTCTGCAGTGAGCAGGAACATGCTGCATTAGATCAGGTTACTCAGATCCTCATCAAGCCTGGCCTTAAGTATCTCCAGGGATGGGGCCTCCAGCACCTACCTGGGCAACTTCTTCCAGTGCCTCAACACCCTCATAGTTAAGAATTTATTTTGAAATTCTAATGTCAACCTGTCCTGCTCTAGTTTGAAACCAATACCCCTACATACTCAAACAACTACTCCCTGACTTGCCTGTGGGCCTCCTCTGAATGACATCCTGTTCCTCTGACATGTCAACTGCATCCCTCAGCTTGGCATCATCTACAGACTTGTTGAGGGTGCACTCAACTTTACTGCCTATATCACCTATGAAGATATTATACAACCATTGGCTCCAGGAAAGGCTTTAAATTTCACATACAATTTACAGAGTTCCTCTGTTACACCAGAAAAATCACCCAAAGACAGGTAGTTAAAATACATGGCTGCAATCAGTGATCTAATGCTATCTTTAAAGCATCTGCTTCCATTGATTTCCTAATGATTTAAGTATCTAAGAGTTAGTTGCATGTTTATCTGACACCTACTTTTGGCATATCTCATTTTTACCTTTAAGCACCTGAATACTTGTAAAAATCTGTCTTTAAGTTCTGTAGTCCATTGTGGAGTTTTTCTGTAATTAAGGAACAGTAGCAGTTCCGCAGCTCTTAAAGATACTGAGAGATTGAAAACAGCTTGGATGTATTTTGCTGAAAGTTTCTGTGCATCTCTTCTTTCATGAAATTAAGTGGAGTGATAAAATGTGTTTGCAGTCTCTCCCTACACAACTAAGACATGCACAAGCCATGGAGAGATTTTAGTTGCTTATTTGTTTAAGAGCCATCCTATCTACTACATACTCAGATCTACTACACTTGGAGTCAATGACAAACTTCCTTTGGGCTTCAGCAGAAGGAACATTAGGAACACAACATGCTCCCAGTCCAATTGATTTAACTATCAGTTTCTTGCTGTGACTAAACAAACCAGGGCTGACCAAGCAAACCTGGGGCTCAGATATGTTTATCCCCTTCTCTTCTGACTCATTTCAGTAGTATCGTAGTACTACTTACCACCTATCCCTGCCACTCTCAGGGATAGCCATCAAATCACCCAGGCATTCCCCACCCTGCCTACCTAGTCAGGGGGCCAACAGGCCCCCTGGCCTTTCTCCTCCCACCATGTTCCCTGGATTGTATAACTCACCAGTGTTGTCCTGAAGCAATAACACCATTAGAAGCATCCCTTGGGCCCCATGCAGGGAATAACAGTGGCTGTTGCTNCAATATTATTACACTGGCATTGACATTAATGGGTGAGCAAGTCAGTTATAGACTCAGAGTAGGAAAGGACCCTTCAAAGGTCATCTAGTCCAGTCCCCTCTGCAGTGAGCAGGAACATGCTGCATTAGATCAGGTTACTCAGATCCTCATCAAGCCTGGCCTTAAGTATCTCCAGGGATGGGGCCTCCAGCACCTACCTGGGCAACTTCTTCCAGTGCCTCAACACCCTCATAGTTAAGAATTTATTTTGAAATTCTAATGTCAACCTGTCCTGCTCTAGTTTGAAACCAATACCCCTACATACTCAAACAACTACTCCCCGACTTGCCTGTGGGCCTCCTCTGAATGACATCCTGTTCCTCTGGCATGTCAACTGCATCCCTCAGCTTGGCATCATCTACAGACTTGTTGAGGGTGCACTCAACTTTACTGCCTATATCACCTATGAAGATATTATACAACCATTGGCTCCAGGAAAGGCTTTAAATTTCACATACAATTTACAGAGTTCCTCTGTTACACCAGAAAAATCACCCAAAGACAGGTAGTTAAAATACATGGCTGTAATTAGTGATCTAATGCTATCTTTAAAGCACCTGCTTCCATTGATTTCCTAATGATTTAAGTATCTAAGAGTTAGTTGCATGTTTATCTGACACCTACTTTTGGCATATCTCATTTTTACCTTTAAGCACCTGAATACTTGTAAAAATCTGTCTTTAAGTTCTGTAGTCCATTGTGGAGTTTTTCTGTAATTAAGGAACAGTAGCAGTTCCGCAGCTCTTAAAGATACTGAGAGATTGAAAACAGCTTGGATGTATTTTGCTGAAAGTTTCTGTGCATCTCTTCTTTCATGAAATTAAGTGGAGTGATAAAATGTGTTTGCAGTCTCTCCCTACACAACTAAGACATGCACAAGCCATGGAGAGATTTTAGTTGCTTATTTGTTTAAGAGCCATCCTATCTACTACATACTCAGATCTACTACACTTGGAGTCAATGACAAACTTCCTTTGGGCTTCAGCGGAAGGAACATTAGGAACACAACATGCTCCCAGCCCAATTGATTTAATTATCAGTTTCTTGCTGTGACTAAACAAACCAGGGCTGACCAAGCAAACCTGGGGCTCAGATATGTTTATCCCCTTCTCTTCTGACTCATTTCAGTAGTATCGTAGTACTACTTACCACCTATCCCTGCCACTCTCAGGGAAAGCCATCAAATCTCCCAGGCATTCCCCACCCTGCCTACCTAGTCAGGGGGCCAACAGGCCCCCTGGCCTTTCTCCTCCCACCATGTTCCCTGGATTGTATAACTCACCAGTGTTGTCCTGAAGCAATAACACCATTAGAAGCATCCCTTGGCCCCCATGCAGGGAATAACAGTAGCTGTTGCTCTTCTCTGGGGCTGGATAATAGGAGACTGGGAGGAGGAGGCAAAGTGGGAACACCGGGGGGGGGGAAGAGTCTCCAGTGGAGCCCAGGTGCTTTGTGTTTGGGGAGAAAAGGGGTGGAAAATAGTTGGTGAGGAGGACAGGGGCAGGAAATAGGGGAAAGGGGCACATAGAACCAGTAGAGAGCCAAACTGGGGGGGACAGTGGTTGTGAATCTGCTGGTGTGGGCCCAGAGGAGGCCACAAGGATGACTGAGTGCTGGAGCCCCTCTCCCTCTGAGAGTGGTGAGAGATTGGCACAGGTTGCTCAGAGAAGTGGTGGAGGCCCCTGGAGACATTCAAGGCCAGGCTTGATGAGGCTCTGAGCAACTTGATCTAGAGCAGGATGTCCCTGCTTTCTGCAGGGGGTTGGAGTAGATGGCCTCTAAAGATCCCTTCCTACCCAATACATACTATGATACTATACTACGATTTTTTGACTGGAAGCCATAATACTTTTTAACATGTTCACTCTGCTATCATCTCTGGTTGATGTCTTGCTGATAACCTTGTTGGGAAATATTGACTGCAACCAGAGCCATATATCATTTAGCAGTCACTAAGTTAATCAAGATTCTTATACTGTTCAAACAGCCTGTGTTATAACGGGGAGAAGAAAACCACATTGCTTGCCTATGATTGTTATGGTACTAACTCACCGTTAGTGTTAGGAGGGCCACAAAGATGATTTAAAGGCTAGAGCAACTCCCTTATGAGGCCAGGTTGAAAGAGTTGGGGTTATTAAGCCTGGAGAAGGTTCAGGAGGAACCTCATAATGACTTATCTTGAAGGGGCCCCACAGAAAGGAGGATATGTGATGGGAGGACTAGGAGTAACGGATGGAAAATGGAAGAAGGGAGATTCAGGCTAGATATAAGAAAGAAATTCTTTACTGTAAGGGTGGTGAAACACTGGAACAGTATGCCCAAAGAGGTTGTGGATGCCTCCTCTTTGGAGGTGTTTAAGCCTCGGCTGGACAAGGCACTGAGAGCCTAGTCTAGTGGGAGGTGTCACTGCTTATGGCAGGAGGATTGGAACTAGATGATCTTTATTTAAGGTCCCTTCCAATCCAAACCATTCTATGATTGTTAGTACTTAAAGCTGGTGACCCATTCTTGTTCCCTGATATTTATGCCTTACAAAAACTACAGCCTGCAGCATTGACTGCAATACTGATATATTACTATTCTGCTAAAGCAACAGAAGTAGCACTACCAGGGATTCACAGTCCCTAGGAGTTACTTCATTCTGGAGATCGTTTGTCACGAAATCCAAATTCAAGACTCCTTTCTCATGGTGACTTCTTAAATAAGAACTTCATTATCTGTGTTTTGGGATTCAATCTAGAAGATAAAGTGCTCAGACACCACCATTAACACTTGTTCTTGGATCTCACCTAGATAACGAAGCAGAATCAGACCTTTGCAGCACCAGTAGGAGATACAAAGAGATAAAGCAGAGATACACACAAATCATGTTGTGACTTAACAAACTGGTCATCTTGCACACCAGAATCTTGATTATAGGGGATGACTTCTGCAGCAAACATAGCCTCCCAGATTTTCCAGTGTGAGTGCATTCACTAATATTTTATTCTATTGTTTGACGTTCATTTATCATTGTCACTTGTTGTATATTTAAGTACATCTGAAAATCACATCTAAAATACATTTAAACAACACAGTGATACATTTGGAGTATCTGTATAGCATTGTTAAGTGTCTCTGAGTTAACAAACTGGGACATAATTCAGAAAGTACCATAAACCTGAAGTAACTGTTGCTTTTGCAGTAAGAACTCTGACCTCTCTGCTAGCACAAAAATTTTTGCGGCTGTGTGATGAACAGGAAAGAATGACATACCACCAAATAGTCTTAGAAATGCTGAGGGAGAGAATGTACATGATTTAGCTAAATCAGCACAGCTACCTGTTTGTTGAACTTTACTATCACTCCATGGAGCGGACACTTCGAGTAGTAAGTATGAGAGAGGCAGTGGAAGGTTTTACAAGGCAATATTGACACTGTTGTTTCAATGGAATTACAACACTGAAATTGTGATCTACTCAGAATTTTACAGTTTGGCTCTATAGCAACTGTCTTCATCTTCTTTACACTATAAAGTAATTGGTACATTTGAATGGAGTGAAAAATCTGTTACATGTAATAAATGTATATGTATTCCTATGTAATTTTTTATATATGTATGCATACTGCAGGACACATGAGGATCATTTTCTATTCTAACATGTTACACATAAATGTAAGATCTTCATAAATTTTACTTTCAAAACCAACAATTATTAATACAATAGCTACACAAAAGAAAACCCTGTAATCTATCTAGCTTTACATTTTCCTGTGAAAATTCTTTAAATACTTGTCAAGCTATAGCAAAGTGATACATTTTTATTCTCTGTTATTTGTAGTGAGGAAACCAATTAGGGTAAAATAAAAATATTTTCAAAAGGTAAAAATCATAAGTCCAAGACTAATAAAATTCTCACAGTAAAACTTGGATACAGAGAAATTTGTGGGTAAGATAATAGCCTGGAATTCCCAAATAACCACTCAATACCAGAAGGCTTTAAAAATTTTTTTTTCCTGGTTCTGGGAGTAGATAAGTAAAATTAAAGGAATCTTGGACCAACACCAGAATTTAAATTGCAATGTGTTTCATGTTTCCTCCTTCTTCTGCCTCCCTCCCTGCCAAAGCTTGGCAGTTCCATTATTATGTCAATCAAGCTGTCGTACTCTTACATCATATATCATCACCATGAAAACTAATTTTGGAATCTCAACATGTTAACGACTCTCTGGAGAGAGATAGCTATTTCTGGTGATGATGAATGGATTGTAGAAATACAGCCATCCCATAGTCTACGATTCCTTAAATGTAGAGGAAAAAATCTTGGTTAACTTTTGGACTAGTTCCATACACCAGCAAAGGTTTCTAGGTAGGAGAAACAATGTTGGTTTTCCCCTTGATGCTTCCCATTCCACCTAAATGAGATAATATCCAACTTCGGGTGTTCTCTACACATTATAATGGCTCAATTAGACTTAAAGACAGATGGAATTAAATGTTTAATTGTTTTGTTGTTTCCTCAGATGGCTCTGCTTCAGCACATTTATGGAATCCAGTCAAATCTGAGCATAACTTCAGTTTTTCATATACAAACAGTTCAGGAAGAAAGCTGAGGATGTTTGTAAAATCATAGAATCTAGGAAGGGACCTTGAAAGGCCATCTAGTCCAACCCCCCTGCAGCAATCAATTGCTGGAGCCAAATTTCTGACCTACTGAAGAGAAGTTTAAATACAGGTTTGAGACCTTAGAAATGCAAAGCAGCCATATTGCAAGCATTTTGTAATGTCAAGTATAAAAGAACTCTAACCTTTTCTATTGAACACGTCATCACCTTGTACAACCTTAACTTACATATTTCAAATTGTGCCTCTGCCCAAAAAGGAAGATATTTCAAAGTATTTAGGCAGAATGGCTTAATTTTCAATAAAGACCATGGAAATTAGGTGCTTAGTTGTGCTGAAATCACTGATTAACATCCTTTCTTTTGTGGACAAGCAAATTTTCTTTGATAGAATTGCCTAGAAGGTATGTAAGATGCAGCACAGCTGTACACACACCATGTTTCTCCACCTGTCAAAAGTTTCATCTTTCTTAAAAAAAGATGAAATTATATATTTATCTAGATCAGGGTGGAAGATCAGGGTAGTAGTTTGAAACCAATTTTTTCTAACTATGCAAACATGCTTCCCAATCCCATATTTAATTGTTTCTGTGATCTACACTGCAACAAAGTAGCATTTATTTATACAGGGAGCGACATTGCACAAATGTATATAGGGAAAGGTTTGTTATACCGGAGGAATTACAAAACTAGAAGCTGCAAGTACGAATGCTAACTTCTGCCTTGAGCATCATGGTGAAAGGCATGAGACAGCATAATTTTCCTCAAAGTGTGTGTGGGAAAAAGATCTCTACAGAGAGGTTTATTATATTAATTTTTATATAACTTTAAGTTTGCTTTCTATGTAGATTTGTTTTTAAGGTTAAGTGCATTGTGCCATCTCAAGGGACAATTTAACTACCAAGAAGTGTTTTCAGATAAAATATTCAGGCTTTGAGTTAAACTTTCTGATCTCACTTTATTTAAATAGCCATATGGCAAGACAAAATTGTTTTCATGTGTTTTTTAGTCAGGCCAGCTGAGAGATGAAGAGGAAGGCTACATTCTATTTAACTCCAGTATATTAAGTAACCCACTAGAGTAACTGAAAATAATTAATCATAAAAATAACTCATCTTCATAGAAAATCTGGTCCTGTTGTTCTTAGTAAAGGAAATTAATTCCTTGTCTTGAATGAAGCCGTCAACAAATTGCAAGATAAATGTTAATTTGATGGGCATTCTTGTCTTCCTTTCTCTGAGGATGAAACTAAAAAATAGAAAAGATGAATCTGAACAATTTTGTCTAATTGTAGGATTTGATGCTTAGTATAAATCAGGTTAGATGTCTGCTCCTCTAAAGAACATTGGTATTGACATTGAACAGTCAGGGATGCAAGAAGTCAGGTGTTCTTCCTGTTTTTGTCTCTTATTTAAACTTGTTTTGGAACAGTTTGGTATCATTAAAGCCTTAGCACATATTCAGTGGGAGCCAAATGGGTTCATTGTAAGGTAGAAAAGGCCTAGCAGCACAGAGGCATTTTCTGAGTGAGAATATTATACTGTAAAATAGTAAATACAGAATTAAACTAATTATTGTTTTCTAGCTAATCATATAATCCAAGCCTCTCATATTTTATTATAAAGCTAGTGATTCTGCAAATGCTTTACTTCAGAGTATCTTCATTTATGGAAGCAGCACCACAGAGTCATTTAATTAGCCCGCCTATATGGTAATGATTGTAAATGATTTGTAGGATCTAGACCAGTATAAGGAGAGTAGGGAAGAGGAAAAAAAGAGCCTAAAAAAGACTTCAGAGTTATTACTTGTTATTTCTGTTGTAACAATTTACATGAGCTGGAATATACCAGAGACCGAAGACTATCTGTAGCTAATATATTCCTGATTTAGTCTGTGAGATGCTTTAGTCTGTGAGGATGCTAGTCCCTTTCATTACCCCCACCCTCAAGAAGAGAAATGGGATGGTAGACATTCCATAAAAAAAATACTCTCTAATATAGTGAAGATTTAGTTTATTATCTTTTGATTTAATATATGTTCTCCTTGTTTTAACGTTGTCATTCAAAGCATGGAAAAATTTAAAAAAACCTGAGGCCATTTCCTTGTTCATTAAAAAAATACTGAAGCCCTTCTCAACACTTTATCTTCCTTTTCCACTTAAACTGCCACTTAAAAGATGCATTTCATGTCTTCTACATAGGCAGACAATACTATCCATTCTTACAACAGAATTTACTAACCCCTTTCAGATATTGTACATTATCAGCACATCTTTGTGTGTGTAAATATATCTAAATATGTGTGGGTAAATATACATAAACACATGTGTGTCTCCAGTATGTACTTGTGCATCTCCTGTACTGGCTTTCAGATGGTAACATACAAGCAGAAAATAATTCTCTAAGAAGGCTTGACTTCTTGTTAAAAAAATCTAAAAGAAAACATATTCTCCATAATACCAACTCCCTTTCTAATATCAAAATGCTTTAATTTTTAAATTTTAAAATTAATTTATTGTTATATCAATATTCATCATAGCTATGTATTTCAGTAACTTCCCATTACTCACTGACATTCAGTGAGCAGTAACTCCAAGTATCTTTGGTGGAATTACAAAATGCTCCCAAGCTGCATGTTTCATTCTTTGCCATTGAAGTGCTACAAAACTTGCTGTGTGTCCTGAAGGAGAATCAGGATACTGCATCACGAACTCAAAAGTACTCCCTTAGCAGTCACTAGAATTTTAGAAAGTCAACTCAAGAATCACAAGAATGCATGGCTTTTTTTCTATGGCATTTGCTATTTACACAAATTAATGGATCCCGGGACTGTAGACAGTGCTGATACTAAAGACTTCTTTCTTTGTACACTTCCTCATGCTTAATTAGAAAATGTTAGTAGCGTACCAATATTTAAGCAATATTTTCCCCAGGTCTTTGCCTTTGCATTCAGTTTTCATTGAAACTCCGGGGACTTTGGCTGCAAGATAAAGCTACATGTATAGGAACCTGGTAATTGCTCCAAGAGGTTATTTTCTGATGCTTTGACCTTAGATGCAATTATGACATTGTTTAACTTCTGTGTGCCTATTTTTCCTCCTTTCTCATCTGGTAGATTATTGGGTAGCTGCCATCTTTGACAATATTTGTATGATTTTTAAAAAATGTTTGCATTTCTAATTTGGGAAGAAGAAAACATGTTTGCTTTTAAACACCCTCCTCCTCCCTCCTTCTCCCTTTCTCCCTTTATAAACACATACACATGCTCAAATCTGTATAAGAATTTTTTATCAGTTTGTTATGACTTGATTTTCCATTGCAAAGGAAGTGGTAAAAAGGCTGTCATGGCAAAACACCAAAGCATTATCATTATCCCAGGTGTGTGTATTCTGCAATTTAAGCTTGCAAGCAAGTTGTTTCACTTTGTTCTTTTCTTTCCTGAGGAAAATTAATTTTAAGCTTTTTCAAGTTCATCAGTTGATACATATGGATTTTTCAAGCATCAGCTACTTGAAAAATACCAAGTCCTATGGGAACTCAGTACAGCAAATTTGCTGTAGTTGTCTACCATGCCATTCTAGAGACTGATGTAAACCTCTCTTGTAAATTCTATTTGGTTTTAATCAAATGAAAATGAAATAATATTTTGTAGAAAACTCTTATTTAAAATGGGACAAAGTGTTTTCAGTAACATGAATAATGTCAGCTCCATTGGTAAGGGGGAAAGAAAGTACCACAGGTGAGAATTACCCATTGAATTACATGGAACACTTAGATAATACCAAGATAAAGACAATAAAACATTTAAGTATGGGAGAAATGGTGCTATGATAGAGTAAGAAAGAACCTGAACTGTATTTGTTTTACATGCTTCTCAGACATTTGTGAGAGACAAGTGACTGATCACAGAAACTAGGGTTTATTTACCTGTTGGCAATGAATCGTGACTTCAGTCAAATAATCTGTAAGGTACATTTGTGGAGCCTTTTCTTCCATGTAGTAAAAGGACATACTTCTGCAATGATCTGCTTTTAGTTAGAGCAAACAGACTTTTCCAGGATTCCAGTCTGCTGTGAGACTTATTTTTTTCTGTTTTGTGATAATTCCATCAGACTCATAAAAAGATTTATAGTACTTTCAGCACTTTGCCACTGTTTCATATTTCTGCTATCAATAGATACTGTCAAGAATAAAGCTTAAAGGACAGCTTAATAATGGTGTGAACTGCTGCATTGATTTTAATAGGGTTCCAATGACTGTAAACCATGGTGAGATTTAACACAATTCTCAATACACCTGTTACAATTTACCAAGGACCTTTCTCTCCCTCACACATCATGAAGAACACCAAAGCTGAAATAAGTTTTGAAAACCAGATCATCTATAGAGGCCTTGTTTATTTAAATACCTGACAAGTACTTCTGTACGGCCAGGAGAAATAGCTCAAAAGGTATGAAAAGAGAAAAAAAATTAGTAAATGAATTAATCATATTTTGGAAAGAACGTGCCAAATCATTGCATGAGATATGAAGACAAAGTTTCAGTACCATCCATGACAGAAACTACACTGGAGCAAAGGACCAATTATAAGAGCTGTCAAGCTGCACATTCTGCATTTGTCTAGTGCTGTGTCCACAGCACCCCAGAGAAATTCAGTACCTTTCATAAGTAGTCTGCACTGCCAAGGTTGCTAGAAATGCAAAGTGAAAAAAAAGAATACTTATGCAGACTCTCTTTTATTTGCATTCTTAGGACAGTACATATTTTGCTGTTGCTCTGGCTATTATCAGTCTCAAAAAAATAACTAACAGGAGATTAGTTTGGACAAGTACATTTTAGGGGCTGCTAATTATTTCCTTACTAGTTATGAAACACAGATTTTTAATTTTTTTTTAAATTTACATGGCAATTCTTCTCTTGTTATTACTGCTTATAATCAGAAAATCACCACAGAACTTGTTTCGATCAATGACATAAAATGTGTCAGCAATCTTCTCAGAAAATATCAGGCAAACAGTAAAAACCTGTGCAGTTAGTTGTGGAAATCACAGCACCAAAAACATTTGGTTTGGTTGGTAAAATAAAATGCAAAGCAAAGGAGAGCATACCAAAAATAAAAGAAGACTTAGAAAATTATTTGAGAAAAGAAGAGAAAGTAATGCCAGGCAAAACAATCTCCATCAAGATTAGAGGTAAGAGATAGATTTAGCTATTGAGCTATTGGAGCGGGTCCAGAGGAGGGCCACGAAGATGGTCAAAGGGCTGGGGCAACTGCCCTATGAAGACAGGCTGAAGAAGCTCCAGACAGCCTGGCCCGGACCTTATAATAACTTATCAGTACCTGAGGAGGTCCTACAAAAAGGCAGGGGAAGGACTTTTTAATATGATATCGGAAGGGAGGACTAGAAACAATGGATGTAAATTGGTAGGGGGTAGATTTAGACTCGACATAAGAAGGAAATTCTTTACACTGAGGGTGGTGAAACACTGAAGCAGGTTGCCCAGAGAGGTTGTGGATGCCCCCTCTCTGGGAGGGTTCAAGACCAGGCTGGACAAGGCACGGAGCAGCCTGATCTAGTGGAGGTGTCCCTGCCTATGGCAGGGGGGGTGGAACTCGATGATCTTTAAGGTCCCTTCCAACCCAAACTATTCTATGATTCTATGATTCAGCAGCTTCCCCACATACTTCCTGCATGTCTGTTGTTTCTCATCAGTCTATACAACTGTGAACTGGGGAAACAGCCCAGCTTTTTTTTGACCTGTCTTTTAATAAAATTCATGGGAGCACCAATTAATTTTTTATGCCTTGGACACAAGAGCATTTTTCTAGTTTCAGAAAAGGGGTGAAAAGAAGTTGAGGGCGAGTGGTTTTCTTACTAACAGAAAGGTTTTCTTAAGAGTAGGAAAAATAAAATAATTTTCTTCACCCCGACTGCACAGGGATAGTTATTTCTGAAGTGATGATGTTTCGGGGACAGAGCCCAGCAGGTGTTCACCATCACATTGTCGTTCTCTCCTATCTACTGCAATTGATAAGAGCTGAGTTTCCCTGTTATCTATTAAAGAACTTTAGAAAATTAAACATACTATGTACTTTTCAAAAGTTTACACTTGTCTTAGTCCAATTGGAGCAATGCTAAGAGGTTCAGCAGTCCATTGATTTTGAGAATGAGGGAATATGATTTGTACATTACCTAAATGAAGAATCTATATTACTATGCATATAAATCTCAGCCTTTTCTGACTTGAATATGAAAAGGAAATGGATTTGTAAATACAGATAAGAATTAAAAAAAAATTAATGGCAAAGAGATAATGCTGTAAATTTATGTTTCAATGGATTTTTAGATAATGCTTGAGTATTAAGGTTAAAGTAACAGTGTTTGCTTAAGATTGCAGTGGACTTTCAGTATTGTCTGAATGTCTTTTCATGACTGCACTTTACTTCAGCTGTGGTAACCTGTCAGTTTAGAGACACTTATAACTTAACACTTATATATAAATTTGTGGCTTAAATGAAAAATCAACCTGAAGTTTCAAGTGGAGGTTACTTTTTAATCCCATCAAATTTAAAACTTCTGGGTTGTTCAGGCAATCTAGACAGGTGAGGTGAAGTGCCAAGGTTCTTACTTGAGCATCTGTAGGGTCAAATCCTTTCAAGAATTACTTGCTTAAATAAGCAATTAATCCTAGAGACTCAAAGATATCTGAATATTTAATTACACTCAGTTTTGTTGGAAATCAGGTAAGTAATACTTTGGAAATTTAGATTTTAACATCTCATTGGTAAATCTGGAGAAAGAAATGGAGATACTTCCAGAAATCACCACTATACACACATGTTGGATTTTGGAGTATTTTTCCTTATAGGGCAACCCATAGATGCGAAGTGATAAACAGATAGCTGAAAAAGAAATCTTCTTCCAGTTAATTACACACTGGAGGAGTTAAATTTTGGTACCTAAGTTTTCATATTTAATCTCCACTGAGCAAAATGCATAGCTAAAGTAAATACTTTGAAATGAGTTTAGAGCAAATGCACTGCTTTGACACAGAGAAGAAAACAGCTTAAACCATATAGCAGGAACAAAGAATTCATCATCATTTGTCTCACAGAAGTTGTTTCAGAGCTGTTCTAAAGACAAGCTTTGTAGCTTGCATCCTGTTATGTGCATCCATCTTTTTTTATCAAGATTTATCTGTTAAGATCAGGTTACCATGACTACTGTGATGCTTTGGCCATGTGTAAAGTTGCTTTTTTAAAGAACTGTTCTTCCTATAAAAACAGTTATTTTCTTGGGGAAGAGAGTGGAAAAAAATTAGAATATTTGGGATGAATGAACTTTTTCTTCAACAAGAAAACAGGTTTCAAATCTTTTGACCTATGTCAGTTGAAGTAAATTCGACTTTCGTTTTGCTCCAAGTATGGAAAATGTCTTACATTTTTTATGCAAATCACATGACTGAACTTGGGCTCTAGGTTAATAGGTGAAGAGCTGAAGATGTTTTATGAATGCCTGCTTTCCTTTGGCCATTTTCTATTATTATGATTTCCTCTCCTATGTCTCATTTTTGAAAAACCTGACTAGAAGTGGACCTTGATCTGAACAGATTCAGACATCTTTTGAATTTACATCCGCATTCAATGAATTTCTTTATTTTGTGAAATTATTTAGACTATCAAAAGCTTTTTGAAAGAAGACTGGATCATTGTGAGATGGGCTTATCTCAGACTTTGAAGTAATATGGATGGTGGTACAAAATCATTTGAGCACCATTTTTATGCATGATCAACACTACCTATTGATTGTGAAGAAAGCAGCAAGAAGGTTATGCAAGAAGATCCAGTGAAAGGTACCACTTCTCCCCTGAACTTCAACACTGTGCTGCTTTAAAGACAGTAACAAAGGTTGAGTGGATAATGCAATGTCTTTCTACTATAGAAGCCATAGTAACTGTAACTGTGAAGCAAGTGACTAGAACTGCAAAAATGGCTGAAAAGATGCATTTTCTCCATACAGGAAGGAACAACATTGAGGGTCCATTTTCTTCCTTCATAGGTCTAAAATTATCTTACTCAAAGTCTTTTAGTATAAGTATGTTTCACTGAGATGTAATGGAAAAAAGGGAAAGTAGATGAGTAGTGTTAGTACTCTGCAACAGGAAAAATTATATACTGGACTATCTTGAAAAGAAAACAGATTTATATGAATTTAAAAAGCTTACAGAAGGAAAGGGATTCTGGTCCAGAGATTTCAGTACTGTAATCCTCTTGGCTGCAATATAAATAATGGCCATGAGAAACTACTGATCCTTCTTTCATTCTCAACATTAATTTCTAAGTGACCTTAAGATGTGGTGAAGGACCAAGGCTGGGCTTGATAAGGCTCTGAGCAACCTGATCTAGTACAGGATGTTGCTGCTTACTGGAGGGGAGTTGGACTAGATGACCTTTGAAGGCTCCTTCCAGCTCTGTGATTCTATGATTGTTTTCATGTTCAAAACAGATATTCTCTGCTAATATAAAATCTCCAAGTTTAAACATGTTAACAAAAATTTTCTTATAATTGACAATAAGTTTCTTAAGCTAAAAGCTTGGCATCTAAATTTTCACATATAGCCTTTGTACTGTCTGTGAGTAATGATACAATTTTTACTTCATTATAGGAGTACAATTTGAAGAAGTTTAATAAATAATTAACATAGATGGTAATAAGGATACTGTGGAGTGGAGCTCAAGTGCTTTAATTACATATAAGCTCATCTGCAAAATGTGTTGCAACTACTTATCAATCTGGTTTATAACCAAACTTTCTTCAGTCAGATGCTGTAATATGCAATTAACCAGTGGCAATAACAACTGTTGAAAATTGATAAGCTACTTATGAATGTAGCTTTAATATAAAGTGTGTCCAAGAGAACCCCTGCATTGAAAAACCTATTTTTAAGAAATAATATATAAACGAATATCCAGTTAGTAATATTATTTAAATGAGAAAAACCTAAGCACAAATAGAAGTTCAGTCAAAATCAATTGCACAGTTTTATACATTATTTGTTGCTAAGATTTGCTATTCCAAATAAGGATTTTCACTTGGTCAATATACATTTTTTGCAGATCAAGCAAATAACATTTGCTTTTAAATTTTTGAAGATTTAGTCTTTCCATTATCTTCCACAAGATTGGAGATTGATTTAATTTTTTTTCAAAGTTAAAGTTTTCCCATACTGGTAAAATCTGGACGCCATGTCACTAGAAACAAATTTCCTTTGACAGGCACTGAGACAACACACAACTTATAGCCTGCTTTTTACAGCAGGCTTATGACTGTTCTGGAGGGCAGAAGTGGTGACTATAACATGGCACTTTCATGCCAACTCATTAGCTTTTACAAAGCTAGAGAACTGGTATGCTGATGTGTGTCTTCTGTTTTCCAGATATAGAGTGAAGAAAATATGTGTGTATGGCTTCTAACAGAAAGAATGATCAGCTTCTTCAATAAGTTTGCTCTCAATGTTCACATTGAAATAATCTTGACATGTGCATTTTGCAATGCACTTAGAAGACCTAGTATTTTTTTTATTTCATTTCATGAATACACACAGAAAAGTAGCACTATAGCTCCTATGAAGAAATGTGAAAGATTCACAGCTTCTAACCTCTGTACACTCTGTAACCCCTACAGTGCATCTTATTTTGATGTGATATTAGTCCTGAAAATTTGCTCTTTTATATCTGTTACAGCTTACTACAATTGAAAACTTTCTTCTTATAGCACTCTGGATTTCTACAGTTACTGATGATTGTTTAATAACTGTGGAGTGAATCACTGACCAGTTTTAAACATGTAAAGTATTTTCAACTTAGAAAGTTGTCGATGAATCAAAGCAAGCTGGAGCCATATTGCATATTTATCAGAATGAGAGCAAGTTGATTTTCTGAGTTGGTTTGTATTTAGCACCAATGATATATGAGTGTGTTCATTTTAGAATAGTTCTTGATTGTTTACATTCATTATGCTTAAAATGAGGATAGTTCATGGCAATTTTAATACCATCAGAGTCCATACTGACTTAAAGTTTTTGTCCTATATTTACTAGAAAAGTGTGCATTTCAGGTTACAGAGCTCTTGTTTATCTCTTTGAAACCAAAAGTGCATAGGAATTTTCCTCTTAGTACTTCCAGGCTCAGAAGATTTCTTGACGTTTTCTGCTGCTTTTTTTAATCTTAAATGCAAAATAATAATTTTCAATAGAAAACTTTATATTTCTCAAAAAATAAACAGAAAATTCTCATCATTGACTGAAATGAAAGTAGACATGATATTCTTCAGAGTCTGGAATATCTAGTTTCCTTCTGACTCTAATAATAGTTTTAAATTAACTTGAATTCATGCATTGACTTCAGGAGAAAAGAGTCCAAACCTTCTTATATGCTCAGAGGAAACTTTAACAGAGAGAAGCACCTTAGATCTGCAGTGACCTGGAGTCTACTCTCAAGGCCTCACCTGTACAGTTGCTTATATTTGCTGAATACCACATTCCAGTAAGACTATAAATAAAGTATTTGTGATCAGAAGGTCTCTTAGATACCAACATGTAAAAGTTTTTTCAGCTTTCACATATTAAAAGAAATTAGACAAGAGCATACATCTGTAATAATGACAGGATACATTAAAATGGTCATAAAACCCGGTGGAAAACTGTGAATGAGCTCTGTTTTACCTGGTGGTCAGTCACCTATGAAACAAATCTTAAATATGTTTAGCACAGCTGTCTAAATTTTATGCCACCTCAATTAATTTTCATCTCTACTAATCTTACTTTTCCTGTTACATTGACAATACTAATGCAAGTTCCAAATCCCATACAGCATTGAGTTATGGGGTGTACATAAGAGCAAAGTACTGTTCTCTTGCAAGTTAAAAAAATAGTCCCCATATAACCTCATAATATTCTAGCTAATCAGATTTAATAGTAGATTTGGTTCAGATGGGTCTTCAATATGATTATTAATTAATCTTGTTGAATAAAGCTCTCATGGGGATATATCATGTTTAATATCAAATAGTAATTTTTATTTGTTGTTCTTAATTAAAAATCTGCTAATTATACTATTTGAAATACAGCCTAAACCTAACTCCTTAAAATAATCTTGTAATCTAAGTGTCAGTCTGGGAAATTAATTCTAATAAATATTCTGCCACAAGCCAACTGATTACATTAAGCATAAAAAAACACAGTTCAGGTTTGTTTTTCCTCTCTTTTAATAACTCTACAGGGGACACAATTTTGAAGAGGGAAACAAAGCTGGGACAGATGCTCCATTAGTTTTAATTAATGGATTTGAGTGGACTTCAGCTAAAGCTGGTTAATCTCTGGCAAATTATGAAATGTACCCTAAAAAAACATATCCTTTAAGACAGTATAATTTTTCATGCAGACAAATTTTCAGTAAGCATGAAATACTGATAAAAAATTCATTTTAACCACTGTATTTAGCTATGAAATAATTACAAGCATAGACCTAGGTGTATGACATATTCTTCCCATTTTTGCTCTGGATTATCTAGATAACAAAGAACATTATTGAGTTTCATTTGTGCTCCTCTAACATGGTATTACTGTTGAATATACAGCACTGATCCCCCTCATTCTTTCTATTCCTCATGCTCTCTTGCTTTTCCTTCTAAGTAAAAAATACAATTTTAGACCTTCACACACTGGATAGAAGAGGCAGAGGTACAAGATATGCACAAGGCTTCTTCCTAACAAAGCCTGAGGCAAGACTGTCCTCCTACTGGAGGAGGACTGTTATGCCTCTCCCACCATTGTAGGGGGATGCCAATTCGCACATTCACATAGATAGTTTCTATTGCAGCCTCTTTCTCCTCTTCATGTAAAAGCCTATGGAAAGTTTATTTCATTTTAGTTTAAGGGGTGGGGTAGCTTGGGTGGGAATCAAATCTGTAGTTATAAATTCTCACAAAACAACTTTCCCCATTCCCTCTCTCTAAACCAATTCATTCTCATGTCAATTTCTGATTTCCAACAGGAAGATGTTATGGAGGAGGCGTACAGGCAATGGAGAGAAGTGAATACTTTCCATATTATATGCCAGCTGTGTAATCTCACAACCAAAGGAATTTCTTCCAGATAAAGTGGCAGGAACCTCACAGAACAGTTCTCTATTAATTTGTAAACTTGTTAGGACACTTTGAAGAGAGGCTTGGAATGCAACACTTTATGCCCTATTACTTTATTTTTATACCAATTTTTTTTTTTTTATACTTGCTGTAGTGCATTCTGCTTACTCCAGTGCACTGTATTCCAATATTTGTGATATGTCAAACCAAAACAAACATATCCTTCAAGGAACTTATGCTTCTGAGAGAAAGGGATAAGGTTTTTTCCCCTATGGACTGATATTTTTTTGGAACTACCGATCAGTGTTAAGGTGTTGCAATGCAAGCAATCCCAACCTACTAGTTTATGTCAATAAATTCTTTGGCTTTACTGCCAAACCTATCACTAGGTCACCTTCTTGTTAAGAAGTGTGCTCGCTTGTGCTGGAATAAAAATTAGCAGCAGGAAGCAGCAAAAGATTCTCAAGAGTACACAACAAAACTTACAAATGAAATAGCTTTATTATTTTGCTTCTGGTTCCTTATCCAAAAGATTAATGACCTTGCTGTCAGAGCAATGCAAAAAGAAAAAGAAAAATTAAATTAGTGGCATGTGTTACAGCACAGTGTGCCCTGCTTTCTAATATGCTCAGATGTAAAACCAGAAAACTTCAGAAAAATAATAAATTTGCTTTTTATTTTCTTCACTAACAGTTTTAAAAGCAACCTTACTTGGGAACAATGGTATTCAGTTGAGAATAACTCATAAAATAAAGCCTCCTGGTCTTCATCACACACTCTCCCAGTACTTAAGTATCTATTATATTGTGAAGAATCCAGTGTATTTTGTACTTGTTACAATCAGGCTAAGAAAACAAACTGATCTGCACATGAATTATGCTCATAAGTGTGGGGATTGTTTTGTTTTGGGGATTGTTTTGTTTTGGGGTCTGAGTTTTTTTTTTAGAGGCTTGGTCATAAGTAGGACTGATCTGAGGAAAATATATTCTTCCTCAGACAAATACATTTGCAAAACCTGTATCTAAAAATCTCAATAGTATTATTTGTTTATTGTTTTTATACACAGCGTTTAGATCAAAATTCACTAGTTTGCATTGCAAGATTAGACAGTAACTCAAGCCTTTGATTAAAGCTGGGTCTCGTTTAAAAAGTGATCAGCAATATTTCTGTATTATACAGGTTGCAAGGCCAAATTTCATCATAATTCTCCACTCAGTGTTTTTAAGATTTTCTCATTTCAACTCATTTCATTTTCTCATGCTCATGAATGAGAATTAGTCTCTCCTTCTTTTTTCAAAGTTTATCCACTTCTTAGTGTTTCTGGGGACAAAGAGAAATCTTAGAGGTTTTATACTCTGAATCTGAAGAAATATTTATTTAGACATATTTAAAAATGGTGAACAAAGGGAAGGAAAAAAACCCTCACATTCCTCAAAAAATAGACATTTTTTTCCAGAGCCAAGTTAAATGCATAAAGGCCGAATTCTGTATCTTAGGCTAACTTTTAAGTTAGTCAACAGATCTTCATTTAGTCACATGGGTCCTGCCTTTCACAAGATCATGCAAATGAGGAGTCCATATATCGATGTATTAGTTAACCAGATAGAAGTGCTAAGCACAAGAAATAAACAAGAGCAGGAGATTGCTTCTAAAGTTTGCTGGAAGTTTTATGTCTCTATAATGTAATTAAATGCTTTTGATGGGGCTTAATTCAACCTGCTAGAAACTCTGTGCTGGCTTGCTCTCTCCTTGAGTATTTACAGACACCATTGTGCACTACATTTAAAGCAAAACTGACAATGACTCTCCAGATTCTGTCAAAACACCTGAAAATTCTCCTCATTTTATTTCTCGCCTCTGGAAAAGCCTCAGAGAACAAATGGGTCTTGAGGCATGCCTGAGAAATCAGCAAGATTGAAGCTCCACTGAACCGAGGCGGGGAGCAAATCCTGCAGTTAAGGACCCATCACTGATTATGCCCTGACTCCAGCCCCTTGTGATTAAGCCAGGAGCCTGTTACCTTGAGCATGTTAGATGATCTCAACTGTCATTGGTGTCATTTTTTAAACACCCCAATGCACACTTTCCCTGCGCAGCTTGACATGGACAGGTGTTATTGCTGAAACCATTTGCATGCAGAAGGCTGTGCACATGGCACAGAAGCATTTGCAGCCTAATCCTCCAGGAACTAAAAGGACAAACAATAAGCCTGTTTGATGTAAGAACAATCAGACTTCAGTGGATTAAATAATTTCCCATCCCCATGTTGCAACATCTGAATTTTTTCTTTTTGCAGATCTATGCTCAAATTACTATATGTTTATAGACTATTGTATAGCTGTTCGCACCACAGCATTGGGGTGTACCGGGGGGGGAACAGTGGCACAGGGCTGCTGAATAACATTGGAAACAGTTATCACTAACTCCGAAAATATGCAGTTTTCTTGGACTTAGAATAATAAAAGACTCCCATTGTGTGCTGAGTAATGTCCTGTGATGTGTGGACACAGTCACCTCAATTCTGTATGAAAGCATCTGAAATTCAATATACCTATTGCATACCTACCTACCTCCTGCAGGAGGACACTTGGCGCCGAGGAGCGCGGCGTGTCCTCGACGCGGAGGAGCTTCCCTGCCTCGCACTGGATCTTTCGGCCTTTCCCTTGGGCATGGCCGCTCAGGGACGGTTTCCTGTCCTTGTGCGCTACCGGGACAAGCTCAGGTCTCAGCAGCAGGAAGGCAAGGAGAGGACAGAGCTGCTGCTGCTGTTCAGAGCACGCTCCACCATCCACTGTTGGCNGGCAGGGCTGGGGGTGTGTGGGGTGTGCGGTGTCATCACTTCCAAATCCAGCAAAGTTAAAAATCTGAGTTGGGGGCTTCATTTTGCTGTCTTTGTCCTGTTCCCAGGGACTTTTAATAGGGTCCAGGATGGCAGGACTAGGAGTAATTGATGCAAATGCGAAGAGGTGAGATTTAGGTTGCCCAGAGAGGTTGTGGATGTCCCCTCTCTGGAGGTGTTCAAGACCAGGCTGGACCTGGCACTGAGCAGCCTGATCTAGTGGGAGGTGTCCCTGCCTATGGCAGGGGGATTGGAACTTGATGATCTTTAAGGTCCCTTCCAACCCAACCTATTCTATTATTCTATGATTCTATTGCAATTCAAACATCTATGCTTCTAGTAATAAAATACCAGATTTATCTTTAAAGGCAGAACAGGTGGTTCACATGAAATTCACATTTATTTCCAGAAAACATGTGTTTTTTACTACCAGTTTCATAACACCTTAGAATATTACTCCTTAAAAAATAAACTAAATATAATTTCATGTATTTTTAAATTGTTTTTATGTTTCAGAGCAGTTCCTATGGCTGCAGTTTGTCATATGCATAATAGTCTACATATCAATGAATGTAGCAGAAATATTCAGATGTTATTAATTGTCCATTGCTGGCTACTATACTAACAATACACTGATGGGACAAGTAGCTTAATAGCATCACTATTATTTTCCAGTGTAGCTCTACAATCATCTGCAATTTCCATTTCTGTATTTGAATATTTATATATTTTTAAAGTTAAAGTAATTAAACATTCTTTCCTAAGGAATGAAGTTAATTGTTTGGTATCAGTAGTCAAGCTTATGAGTTCAAGATACTATCTGGATAACAGATAAAATGAAAACTCAGAAGTTTATCTAGGTTTTTTCTAAAATCATAGTTGTATGGATAATAAATATATCCCAGGCTTGCATATGACTCTAATTTTGAAATAACTTAAGCACCTACTTATTAAGAAGATGCTTTTAGTCAGTTGACCGTGGTCTAAAATTGATTTGCACTTAATCTGTAGAATTAGAAAAATCTTAGGTGTACATGCCCTAAATAAGATGAGCCTAAGTTATGACATCAGATATTTTAAAAATGGACTAACAAGCAAGAATAAAAGTAAGTGAATAAAACCCCAAGAACCCAATGTACTCATAACCAACAGTTTTAATATATTAAGAAAAAATATGAACATGTTTAATATTGATTAAAATTAGGAATATTTTATGAATAAAATAAGATTATGATTGGCAACATGTTTCATAATGCTCACTTTATTCCAGTAATACCTCCATAATTACTTGTTTCAATAATGTTCAATAGATATCTATACTTTCCCCTAAGAAAATTAGAAGGAATAAAGATATGACTAAGCTTTATAAAATACAGTACAGAGAAAAGTTGCTGTCTGATTTATATTTCCTTACTAAGATGATGATTCACAATAATCTAGGTGAATAAAATCCACCATAGCAAGTGTTGTGCACCTTCCTGTAATTCAGATGAGCCAAAACATGTTAAAAGATGTCTCTTGATAATTACTCTTGATAATGAATATGTTATTTCAGAATTTGATTCTTATGTTATTTAATATTGCTTCTGGTGCAATTTATGGAAGGATGAAGTTGTATTCTGAACAGTGTTGGAGGAACTTCCAGTCTTATCCTGGCACTTTTAGACTCTTTCAAATCTTGAATAAGTGAAGTGTTCCTTGTTAATCCTGTATGTCTGATGTTACATATCAGTTGCATTTGTCTTAGAGGTACTCCACAAGAATGCCCCTTAAAAATTACCCCTCCATTTCAGAGAAAAGGGAGAAGGCTGTTAAGAAAAAGCCTTATGTATTTGGATAGCATAGGTAGAAAGAGACAAAAGAGAAAATTAAGTTTTCAGTTGTAACATTTGGACTGAATAGTATTTTGAGCTTTCAGGTACTCCTGCTCATTCTGTAAATTTTACTTGCACTCTACCGAGTTCTTCAATTGGAATTGAAAAGAACCAGATTCAGATGGGTGTAAAGAGTAGCCAAGACCCCTCTGTGCTCCTAACAAACTCAGTTTCAGAATTAAGAACTATATGGCCACTCAAAGCAAATACATTATTCGTGGCAGAAATATTCAATGTGAAATGTGGCTACTTTTCATTAGAGATACAGTGATAAAGTAACAGAAATGTCATGGCAAGTAGATAGGTGTAGAGTATGTTTCTGGGTGTATGTATTGGAATTCATATCTATAATGAAAGATAAATGATGTTTTCTAAGGAAAGACAATGCTATGTGAATAATTAAAATAATTGAAGTAAGAACAGATGAGAAAGAACAGTGCAAAATAAAAACATAACAGAAAAGAAGAAATGAGGAATATAAAAAGGATGAAGTTAAATAGACTTTTCTGCAATGTTTGAAGGATTCTTAAAACAATTTGGAAAATTTGTTTCCAGATGATAGAATAAAATCAAATACAGGAAGAATAAACAATAGTGTCTTTTTCAAAAGCTTCTCCAAAAACTGTTCTACTTAATTACTGAAAGGATCACTTATAAAACAAAGTACCTTTTAATTGTAGAATCATAGACTTGTAAGGGACCTTCAAAGTTCACTTAGTTCAACCACTCTGCAGTGAGCATGGACATCCTGCACTAGATCAGGTTACTCAGAGCCCAGAGCCTCATCAAGCTGGGCTTTGAACTTCTCCAGGGGTGAGGTCTCCTCCACTGGGTAACCTGTTCCAGTGCCTCACCATCCACAAGATGAAGAATTTCTTTTGTAAGTCTAATCCTGTCCTGCTCAAGTTAAAACCATAGCCCCACATCATATCACCATATCATCAAACCACACTCAGACAGTCCCTCTCCAGCTTTCCTGTTGGCCCCCTTCAGGTCTGGCAGGCTGCTATGAGGTTTCCCTGGAGCCTTCTCTTCTCCAGGCTGAATAGCCCCAGCTCTCTCAGCCTCACCCCGCAGCAGCAAAGGTCCAGCCCCCTGATCAGTTGTGCACAATGGTTAATTATTTTTTCTCTCAAGTACATCCTGGGTCCTCTGAAGTCTCTTGGTGTACTTGTAGTCTTATCTGCTGGCAGCAGTGTTATGAAATATTTTTTATTTCTTGCAAAATCAATGTGGTAAAGAGTAGGTGTGAACACAATTAGTAGGTCTAATTTGCATATGCTGTTCCTGCAGTAGACAATTATTCTTGCCAAACCAGCTTGACAAAAGCAGTTGGCTTACACAGATATTGTGAAGAGATTGTCTGAAAACAGCCGATACTGTCCAAAAATAGCCTATAATAGCTTTGCTGATCATTAGCAGCAATACTGTCTTTGAAGAACAAAGCTAAATAAACAAAAGCAGGGAACTGAAATTTATGTCTGATAACAGAAAAAGTGGGAAATGAATTGCAGAAATCTCAAATTTCAGTGGGATTTTGCTACAAAATAGCCACACCTAAAATGTAATTGCTAAAATGTGCCATCCAGGTCACCTACCCAGGAAAAAATTAAAAGTTACTCTGGTCAATCTTTGAGAGAAATTTCATGGCTTTTAGGCTTACCTTCTAAAAAGTATTTGTGGTTCATGGTTTAACACAGCAGTAACAACTATTAGTCGGTTTGTATTGTCTACATACCTTGGGAAATCTGGAATTAAATCTGGAAATCTGGAATTAAAATTTTTTGTTCTTACATGGCAAGTATGCCTCTATGCAGCAGTAGAATAAGTTAACAATATCCTAAGTATTTCTGACACTCTTCTATATCAGTAAATCAAGAATAATTAAGAATGATCCTGCAGTGCCAAGCCAGATGTGATTAAGATGACACCGTAGACTTAATGTGACCAGTGAAATCGGTAACTGTTGGTTTATCTTCAGTGAGATCTGGCACATGTTCACGACACCAGCTTTGTGCCTGCTCATTTCGCTGCTTATAAAAGAAAATTAGAATCTCCATGAAAATATTCTTCCCCATGTAAAAACATGTGGATTTCAGATCAAGGATATGTCAGCAAGTTTTCTGTTAAAGGAGCAGAAATTGGAACCCGTTTTCCATTACAGTATGTGTTATTAACTTCCACTTTGTGTCCATTTCCCCTGTTTTATCATGCAAACTTTTCCTCTCGTGTGACTCTTCCCTGGCCATTTTCAGCAGAGGCTGTTCTTTTTCCTGGAGGGACTGGAGTTCTTTCTCCTTCTTGGAAGGTGAAAGTTTAGTATCAACTATGTTTAAAATAAAGAATTTTAAACTTATGAGACTTCTTGGAGAACTGAGAAATATGTATGAAAACATTATTGTTTGTAGCTTTTCTCCTGGAAATCAACCCACATATGAAATAGCATCAGTTCATGAAGTAATTATGTGTTTAATCTCACATTCTGTAGAGTTGTTCAACTTAACATATAAGTCTGATTTAAAACAAAACAAAAAAGACCACAGGAACTTATATTTCAAGGACATTTTAAGTAGATTAATATTAATTAGCTAAATTATAATTTAGCTTTTTGTGCATTCAAAAAGGTTAATATCTTGGCTTAATAGTTTCAAGACTGTCAACAACTACTAGTTGGGATATATGAAAATATCAATGTGTGTATATCTTCAATAAGAGAAAGCTCATGAAAAAGCACTCTAGACTAGAAAAAACTTTTTCTACTTTTCTAAAAGGTAAGATATTGGCAATAATTACTCTAAAATTTAAAATAAATATTTTCTAAAAAGCTACCTGGCAAGAGTTTTCATATCATACTTTCTTATTATTAATTCTATTAGCATGGCTTTGTTATAGACCTGATCACAAACTTCAGTTGTACACTAAGGAGGTGCAGTCCTACAGGTTGATGAGGCACCCTGGGATTACATCAACTGAATCCACCTAAGTGCACCTTCTGCAAATGATAGCGGGTATTTGAACCAGAGAAGTATTTTGTTTTAAATTACATTTCAAATGAAACTAAGCTCTGACTACTCATAACTTTCAATTATTAAAAGGTAATAATGACTAGATAATAGCAAGAAAAAATTATTGCACAATATTGACATTACATTTTATATCTCATTAAAAAATTTTAAAACAATAGTTGTATGCATTTAATTCCCTTCCAAGCTGCTTCTTTTAAAAGTTTCTTTTAAAAATAACTGAAATTTCTGGTTCTAGGGTTTTTTCCACATGTGAAGGAAAGATGGTTAAATTGCTCACTTTTCACTATGCAGCTCTTATGCTGCACATAAAAAACAGTCAAGGAACAGTTGCTGAAACTGGTCCATAATTTTGGTTCTACAGAAGAAGGATTGAAGTGTCTGAAAATAAACTACAATTGGTCTTTGATAAAGCCTTAGCAACTTGGAGCTGTCCTTTCACTGAGGACATTTTAGAAAAAGAAGACCAAAGAAAGATGACAGCAAGAACTGAAGCAAAATAAATGCTCACTTAAATATATTGGAATATTCCCCCCTTGAGGTGCAGTAGATGGAGTCATTCATATTCACTAATCTGTATGTTGACTTATTACCCTGTTCCTTATTACCCTGTGGAAATCAGAAAATAATTAGTTGTCTAAAGAAGGTCTTATGTTTATTTACAATACCAGTAAAGCATGATCACAGTAATAATTTATATGCATTACTGATTAATGGAGAGTTATATACTGAAATGTATAAGAAAATTATGCTTATTATCTGAAAATTTGGGAGAAAAATTCAACTTTCAAATTTCAGAAATTTCAAGGGTTGGATTTGGTTTAGGAGTTTTAAAATTAGATCTTGCTTTATTACTAATATAATGATAGTCAATACAACCTGAAAATATTTAGAGACAGTAGATAGAGTGGTTTCCTAATGGAAAATGAATTTTTCTCTTAGCCTTAATTAATTAGAATTTAATTTCTCTTGCTCTTAAATGAATTCATGCATTTAAGCTAACCATGATACATATATCTTTGGATTGGGAAAACAGGCATAGTAATAAATAGGTGACATCTAGGTGACACCACAGAATGATAGAAGTGGCAAGATATTAAACAGATGTATTGTCTTCCAGATGCCAGGTTTATAGAAGAAAGGATTATTTCCAAACTCGTTTCAGCTGCAATTGAACTATTCCCAATGAAAGATAAATTTTCACTAAATTGAACCACGGCATTTTTGCGGCTTTGGCTTCGTTTAATACTGTGTGAATTAAGTGTCTGAAATATTCCAATCCTTTCATACAGGGACATGTAAACGGAATTCTTAGAACTTACAAGTTAAATTTAAATTAAGCATAAGCCCACAAAATATTCTTCCTCTTTCAAAGCAAACAGTCTCAAATATAAAAATGCAAATTAAGAAACCACCAACCTGTTCCTGCCCCCTTTTTTGATAACTATAAATTCAATTCTTTCTTTGTCTGGCTATTATAAAACTAATCTTTTGTTTTCTTGGTTCACTCATCTGATTGGAGAAGTCAGACTCTGTCTCCCTGAGTTGACTTTTCACAGAATGCTACCATTTAATCTATAATTTCATACTATTACAAACTGTAACAAACCAAGACACTTCATTTCTTCTCCTATTTGCCAATCCGTTGCAAAATTAATAACTAGTAACTACTTTATTTCATTTTTTTAAATTTCCTAGCAATTATATTAGAAACTTAGTGTTTCTCTCTATTTCAAGAAAGGAGGGCTTTGAAGGATCGGTATATATTTTGAGTTGCAAATTTTGAATTGTATCGGCACAAAAAACCTCCCTGGTGGCAGAAGCTGAATATCTTTTGTTTCCCTTTGGTTACAGGAAGTTAAAGTTCTTAAACAAACATGATTTAGATCATGGTTTCCACCCCTTTATTGCTTTTTTGCATTAAACCATAACAAACTACCATTAATTGACTGTTCCATCTGCAATGAAGACCAGCATTGCTGGGACTTTATCTTGCCCCAGTGGCTGGTGTGACTGAAGGTTGTGGGGTGAGATTAAAGGCATGGATCGGCACCAAAAGCCTTGGACTTATAGGGGCAGGGAAGTGTCTGTTGCCAACAGAGCAGCATGCAGCCTCTGGCAGTGCATGTGTTAGCCTGCTCTAAGCCTGGTGATGGCAAGGAGGGGACATATCCAGATGCATAGCCCCTACCTACTGCTCAGCCTCCTGCTCAATGACTGCAGGCAAGGCCCAGATTTTGCTTGTAATACTTGCTTTCCAGCCTGCAAGTCAGGAAAAGCAGCATGCATTTTCTGACTTTTTCCTTTAGTAAACCTTCAAGATACAGGTGACACTTAATCTGCTTCACTCCCTCATTTTGCTGAGTTGTGAGACTGCAAAATGAACCTTTACAACAGAAATTTCACATTATATAAACAGTAAGTGCATCTGTGAATTGAGAAATATATGATACCATATTCCTTTTTTAATCTTTTTCCCTCTCTGGTTAAATCCAGGAAAAGTAATTTCTGATAACTTCGAGTAAACCTGCCTCTGTGTTTTAGTGGTATTCCCACAGCTGGGGGACAATTTACTGTCGTCCTTTGTTATGCTATAGTTAGTGGTGAGTTTAACTACTGAACAGCTACAAAATTTTTTTAACATTTTTTCTTATGCTTGTTTTAAACAAAAGTTCAGTCTGACCCAATAGGCAATATCTTTATTTGACTTCATATGTTTGTAATAAAGGGGGAATGAAAATGAAGATCTGCAACTGATGGTTCTCATAAAGCCAGGGATCACAGTAGCAGTTCTGTGATTCCCCAGAATTTTAAGATGTGAGACACAAACCAATAGTTGCATGACATTATTCATTTCCTTCCCTTTCACCAAGGAGTTTTAAATTCACCTTATCTGCTTCCTAGGAACATACATAGTTCACTTTAATGACATGTGGACAGATTTTAGGTGCTTCAGATGCTTCTTTTATGGATTTTTTTTTAGTAGAAATGTGTGATAGTGACCAGTTAACAGATATAGAGGTTATATGCCTAGATGTTCATCCAAGATGGCAATAAAATAATAAAAGTAATTTGTCTCAAGAAACACTTAAATCTCTAATTTACACCAGTCTGCTTTTAATTTTTTGCTTCTGTATTAGATGCCCAAAATGAGTTAAGTGCTCTGTTAAAATTAAGGTTTTCTTCTTTCGTCAGTCTGACTAAAACTTACAGGTTTTGCCATCTTGTTTTGCCACCAGGCTGACGAACTTTGTGAGAGTATCCCAAATTCTCTTACTTAATTCACTGAGAGGGAAGGAGCAAGTCATTATTTTCCTGTAGTTAAAACGTGAGTTCTTAATTTCTTACGCTTTTATTTCTGAAATTCTTACTTCATGTCAATGCTTTCAGAGCAGTCATTAGTTTTGGATGTCAGTCAAAAATTCACCATTTTCCAAAATCTTAGTGATTTTCATTATATATACAGTAATGAAAAAAATTGTGAGACATAGTGCTTTGTACTATGAAGAGCCAGGTATTTTGTGAATATTTAATAGAAGTTCTAAAACTTTCTATTTTTAGAATCTCCTCCCATTAAAAAGAAGCTCCCTTGGAAGCCATAATATGATAACTCCCTACTATGGTGATGTATTTTAAAATAAAAACCCACTTCTAGGATTGTCTGTCCCTCACAATGACAAATCAAATCATGATTTGCAGTACTGCAAGACTGATCCGATTGTTGAGGTAATACTTGTTCCCATGGTGCTCCTACATTTTGTCAAAGCCAAGCATGATCTAATATTTAACTCTGTCCTTCTATCCAGATGCTTGAATGCAGTTATGATTTCACTGTGTGTTTCAATGTAATGATCTCTGAGCTGTTTTATGAATGTGAAACATTCTGGTAGCCGGTTCTGGTAAATAACTTCTCCTATAGGGATAATCTTTTTTCTTTTTCAGAAGGTCACATTATCTCTCAGAGTTTCAATTTAACATAGAGATCTCATTCTGCGGACCTATGTCTTACTTCAACTGCACACATGGTTTCTTTGCTTGTAAGAATATTGATTGACAAAGTGAAATAGGTACCAAATGTGCAACAGTTTTCCATCAAATTGCAGTATAGCTCAACTTTGAGGAGTTCACAAAGGCATAAACTAACGACATGCTAAAGTAGCTATTTTCACAGTGAAGGGTACTTCAAAGCTAGTTTTCTTAATGTTCTTTATAAGTTCTCTGACTTCTAGTAGAGAACAGATTATCAGTAAGGAGAGAGTTCATTGAAATGAACCTGTTTATGCTTGTCACTTGAAGTTAACCTCAAAGAGGTACAAAATCTGCCATGATAATGAGCAGTTAGGCAAGAAGAAGGCAGAAGGATCCTAAAGACAATGCAAAGTAATATTGGCGGGTGAAAACATTTCAGTTATACATGTGAACACAGTGATGAGTTCCAAATTAGCTATCACCTCTCAGGAAAATGATCTTGCAATCTTTGTGGATAAAGATGAAAATACATCTACCTGAATATGCATGAAGATACAGCTACAATGAAAATACAGTCAGCTCAGATGTCTCAATAAAAAAAAGGTAAAACAGAACTAGAATATATATAGAGGGTACAGGGTAGTCTCTATACCAACACAAGTGTTTCATTTGGAAAAGAACAAAAAAGAGAAATAAAGCAGGGTTTTTTCTCAGTTTCTCAAAGTGCAAAATGTAGAAAATACTGAGATAAAATGTGAATTTAGATTACATGAAAAGAAATAATTTTGCATGATTTCTTCTTTTACTCTACATACACAATTTCTACATTTATATCTGAAGGATGAAAGGTCTCTGAAAGGTTTAATAGCAGTTCATGAAGAAACCTACTCAATCATGGATCTGAACATGGGAGTCTTCATGGAACAGCCAGTTCATGAATGCTTAAATGAAAAAAGGTTTAAGGACAGGTTCAAAGGAGAATCAGTACATCCTTGCTTTGTCAATTATCTCCATCTCTATACATTTTGTAATGTAGGACATTATCTGGAAGGACACCTCAATCTGACCCAGTTTGGAAGGTTTTATATGTTTGGACCTTATCCTAGAAAGGATTAAAAATAAATAAATAATTACAAAACACAAACAAAAAACCCCAAGCAACTACCTAAGAAAAAAATAAACCAAAAAACTACAAACCCATAGGGGCTTGATATTAATTTATCAATGAAAAATGTTGCATGTATCTGTAAGAGCAAGATTTGAAAGTATAACACTGCTCAACATTCAGATACACACTATTGAAAAGCAATGATTTTCTTCCCATAATACTTCTTAACTGAAAGAAGGTTCTAGTGGACAGCAGGCTGTTTTCTATTCAGATTCAGAAAAATTTCAGAAAGAGGGAAGATTGCCTGAAGCCCTTTAAGCTTTAATGCTCAGATTCAGATAATTCTGACTTAAGGGCTTTTGAAAGCTACTTCAGGCCATAAATGAATTGCAAAAGAAGTAAAACAGAAAACTGATGTACAGTTATGCTTCTGTACTTATTGGATTTGAACTCAGCAGGGAACAAATGCAGTTGAAGGAGCTGTGCAAGTCAGAAGGCACATAAAATTTGGTAAATCCTGAATGGCAGAATAGGTGAGGAATTACCTGAATGTCAAGACTGGAAAGTCTTGGATTAATACTGTTTCCCAAATTCCTCCTTTACTGTATATTACATGGAAGCTTTAGAAATTCTGTTCATGATTTACAGTAATTCTACCCTGTATAGATACTATTCACTTCTAAGGTGTCCTTGAAAAAAAACCCATCATCATTATGCATATGTTTTTCAGATTAAGCATCTTGTGCTAAGCATTGTGTGCAAGTAATGTGCTGGGGCTTTTTTCGTTTGTTTTTTTGTTGTTGTTGTTGGGCTCTCTCTTCTATTCTAGTGCAAAGAATTTCTGCTCTGCTGCTTCTTTGTGAGATTTCATCATGTAGAATAAATTGTGTGGGTACCTAAAATTAAATTGGGTTTATGCCCTATGTTGGCAACTAATTCATGAATCAGGCTTCTCGAAATGGACTTCATCAAATGAAACACCTTCAGGACAAAATAGGGCCATAATCTCTAAGAATGCAAAACAAGAAGTGCCTAGTGCATTCATTCAATAAACGGGCAACTAATCTACAGCTAAGATTAGGGAAGTTTATAAAATCTATTTCAGAAAGTTTTAATTAAAGTGAGTTCAATGAGCCGTGGCATAAAATGATACTTCTATTTTCTTTTTACAATACCATGGGATTATAGCTTTGCGTAAAAGCATGAAAAGAACTCTGTAGACCTGAAGAGCTCTTCAGATCACAGGACAGTGACAAATGAACATATATTAGCATTAAAAAATAGGTGAGTGTATTCACCTATAGGTGAATGCTGGCTTCTGTTACACTCACAGATTTCTAACCAGATTATGCACCAGCATTGTACAATTTTAAACACCAAGGATATTCCAACTCAGAATGTCATGTCCTTTGAGCAAAATTAATAGGAAATTAGGGCTCGGGTGCATATAAATATATTATTTAGTGACTGAAGCTAATTCTGGATCTCTTACTGGATCTCTTTTTGTGTTTATGAGATTCATATCTTGTTCCAGAGTCCACTTTGTCACCAGTAACATAAAAATATTATTATGAAATCACCTTAAAGGAATGAACTCATTTGCAACTGATTTTCAAAGCTTTGAAAATATTGTGTCATATTTTTTCTCTTTTCTCTCATCATTTTCATTCTAAGTCTTAGAAGATGAATTATTACTTGTTAGAAGCTAGTCACTGAGGACAGAATTTCTAAACTTCCTCCTTCCTTTAGCCCCATAACAGAAAAGCTGTAGCAGATGATGAAACCTATGCTTTGTATGACATCTTAAAGTAGATGAGCAAGTACAACATGGTGGCTGAAACTTACTGAACTACAACTAGAATCTGTAAGGACAGTCTTACTCTCACTGCACATAAAATCCTTATTAACAGGCTAGTTCATCCTCTAAGAAGTAATGGTACCTCAAATTCTTCACCAAAAAAAAGATGATTTAACCATTATTAATTAACCAGTAAGATATATATAACTTTGAAAAAGTAATAATTACAAAAAATATTTAATTTATTGATGTTCTGTATGTTCACTGAAGCATAATTGTAAGTCTGCTTTCAACATATCTGCCACATCTAGAGCCCTTTATGCAAAAATTTTCATGGTAGAAGGTGCTGATGCACTTTTTCACCTGCTTCATTGTTAAATAATCTTTTAAATCTACCTTTGTTAACAAATAATTTTGATTATTTCTGAGAACTTTGAATCCTATTGTGGAAAATGCAAAACAGCTCAGATCTCCTGCCTAGATGGCCTCATGCTGTATTCCAAATTTCCATCAACCCCACCTACCCTCCAGGCCTAGAATATCCCAAAGTATTCCTAGAGGGAATCAGAATTAAGTCTCTTCAACAGATGAAATCACAGACTTGTAGGTAGAAAACTATAAATCTCTTGATGTTTTCTCTGTGTTTTGTTTTACAGAAGCCTGGGAAACTTCATCTCATCTAGGAAGTGAAATATTTTATAACAGAAACCCTTCCTGCATTGAATTTTATTTTCTTTTTAAATATGTTGAGATGTTGCCTCTGGAAACAACATAAAATTAATCTAACTAAGCTGGTTCAAGAAAATTGTGTTGTACGTACTTTTACCAGAAGTAAACCAACTCTGGTAAGTGCTATGAGACCATTTCAAACAAGACTGAATCCAATTTCTTACTTCATATTTGGAAACTGGTAAGGATGAAGTAAACTCTTGCTTAAGAAAAAAAAAATTATGTTTAAAAAAAATATTGCAATGGTAATGCAGAGCATTTACAATCTGATCAGAAGATTGCTGTAGACTAGGCTCCCAGGTGAGATTTGCCATAGTAGGTTTAAGTCAACAAAATTTTCCTTACATAGATCACAGTTTTGCCTGTATTGTGTGCATTTTTCTTTCTGATCAACATGTGATAAAGAGAGAGACTAATGTATAAGCCTTGGTCCTCTTTCCCCAGTGAGTAGCCCTGACCTCTATGAAGGGACTTGTGCCTGTAACTAGGTTGTCATGCTGACTTTGGATGAACACCATGGGCTGAATTAATGACCTCAACTCAAGCCAAGGCACCAGCAGCAGGGAGAGTTAGCCTGAGGTGTGTGCTGCTCTTGCAGAAAGGGGCATTCATATGTGCAAACCAGCAAAGATTTTTTTGACCTAACACTGAAAACACCTGCCCTAGCCATCAGGATTGCTAGCAGGGGAGACTGGCTGTTTGTTGTGACTGAATGATGTATTGAAAATGGCAAAATCCTGCTTCAAAAAGAGCTCCCATTTCTACAGTGCATGTTCTGCAAGGAGACCCAGGTACAAAATTAGCTTTCAAAAGATCATCCTGTAGGTCACACAAAATATGACAAGGTATCGTAGGAAACAAGCAAGAAAGAATTTAACATTAGTGACAACAAATTTTCTCATACATTCTCAGTTTGCAGCTTCTCCCTTTCAATAACATTAGGGCTTTAGTAGTCAGTAACGCATAATGGGAACCTATCCTGTCATAATCCAGTGAAAATATTCCCTCTCCCCCCAAATGCCCATAAATAAAGTAAAAATATTCTAGATATAGAGAAAGAATGGATTAATCCATCCTACTTGGATTTCATATATGATGCATTATATACATTGAGAGAGAGAAAGAATGGATTAATCCACATGCTCAAATTTTTTTTGCAGAGGCAGCAGAGAAGCTTAATTTTTTTTTCCCCCAGTGAGACCCTGATTTCTTCCTTCTTAACTCTTATCTACAGCAAGGCTACCAAGTTACAAAAATATAAAATATTGCAAGAGAAACTGTAAATCATCCATAAGAAAAATAATTTAAAAAAATGTGTTATACACTACATTTGAATGTGATTATGAATTTACCTTCTTTTGACTTCTGTTATCTCTCTTCTTTGATATGTCCGAGGAATATGGCAGCAGTCAGCAAAACAACAAAGGGGAAAATAATGACAGAAAGTTTTACAGTTAAATATATTGCTAGAAAGCAGATACTTTTGAAGCTGCCTTGACTTATGACAAGCCTTTAAGGTATCAGAAAGTGTATGTTCACTGTGTGTATATAGATATGTGTATTTTTATACATGTATATATAAGCTGCCTAACTGGTAACACCCTGGGACTTCTGCAACAAGGTAAAGTTGCTTATTTAGCAAAGGCTTTCTCCTTCAACAGATTATGGGCAAGCATGGGCAGCAAACAGGAAGAACTGGAAGTTACCATGCTGCTGGGAAGTCATGATATAGTGACCATCACTGAAACCTGGAATGTGGCCATCAAGGGATTCAGGCTATTAAGAAGGGGAGGTGAGGCAGGACAGGTAGAAGGGTTGCTTTCTATATCAAAGGAATTATAGAGTACAAAAATATATTGCTAAAGAATAACCAAGAGTAAGTTGAAAGCTTATGGGCAGAGATGTAATGTGGAAAATCTGGCATCTGGTGACTATTACAGTCCACCTGGGAAACAGTCCTCAAGAGCAAGGAGGCAGATCAGAGCTGGCTTGTCAAGAGCAGAACAAGAGCTTTCCATCCCTAGATGCAAGTAATCCAGCAAGAAAGGGAAGAGTGGGTGGCTGATTTGGGACTTGCGGGTCAAACTAAAACACAAGAAGGAACAGCACAGGCAGTTCAAGCAGGGTCATGATTCCTGGGAAGTTTCTATCAATAGCCTCTTCCACCTAGTTTCCACCTAGGAGTAATGTTGCAGTGCAGGAAAAATCAATAACCAGTTCAGACTTTGGTGTCTTCTTTTGACACAACAGCTTACAATAAAACTTACATAAATGACCTTTTCAGATATGGCCTCAGTCAGTGATTCAAGATGTATCAAGATAAATTATCAAATAGGTGATCTTAAGACTCCCCAACACCAACTGCTTTGCTCACAGAAAAGGGTTGAAAACTGGATTTGGTATTAGTTTAAAATTGGATTTTGATACTAGCTCCTTTCAGTTTCACTGTGTAAAATATTATTGATGCTACAAAGACAGAGCTTTTGATAAATACACTAAAAAAGCCTAAAGCAATAGTTCACTTGCACAAAGATACCTGGAATAATAGAATATAAAGAATTAGTTGTCCCTCAGTGGTGTGAGATTTCTGTTCTTCATCATTCAACACATGGCAGAAGTAACAGCAGCAGCTGCTTCTGACATTTTAGCTTCCAGGTAACCCATACTCATCTATTGATAATCCATTTGTGCTTCTGCTGTAAGGAGTGCATGCTAACACACCACTCAAGGTCAGAAGAGTGAGGTTACAACATACCCTGAACTGTGCAAAAACGAGTGCATGTCATTCTTCAGTGAGCACCTGAAAGGACTGTTTTTACTTACTTACCCTGAGTCCTTCCCTCTGTCTTGTAGTAATTCTGCTTCTGTAGAGAAAAATCCAGTGTTGGTTTGCTCTGATAGAAAACTACAGCTGAGGCAGAGCTGTGTGAAGTGCTACTCTTTGAGCATGCCAAGATGGAGCAAGGCTAAAAATAGCAAAATAACTTTTATTCACAAATATTTAGAAATACCATGAGCAAAGCCATGACAACAGGTAGCAACTCACAATTTTTCATGATAAATATCCACCCAACAACCACCTTTTTCACTGTGGGATACACATGTTTGGTTAGATTTAAGTTCTCAGTTTTTTGGAGGTTGTTTTGATTGGTATATATTTTCTAAACTCACTTCACTTTTGGTTAGATAATTATTCTGATTCCTAGAGAACATATACAGGTTCCAAATGAGTTGTTCTTATTCTTCTAGAAATAATAAGTTTAATTTTTTTACTATCTAATTATTATTATTCATTAAAAAAATCAAATTAAGGTCAAACTAATATCCTTTTCTTGTTATGGATTTTTTACTTTAGGAATTATGAGTGGGCTGTAGACTAAAATTTAAAGGCATTTTCCTAGATTATTATTGACTAGGATTCTTGTGAAAAGATTTATTCCTTTGCCTATGGTTGCAAACTAATAGAAAACTTCTAAAATGCCACTTTGGTTAACAAGTGATTTCAAGACACAGTAAACATAATGATGCTTCAGGTTCCATTAGACTGTGGTCAAAACAGTAATCTGCACAAGAATAGATACTTTCTAAGTAATGGGACATACATAAGCAACTGAAAAAAAAAAAACAAATCCAAATTTAAAGCTTAAAGAAGACTGAGTGAACTGGAGTAAGTATTTATAGCCAGATGATTGTTTTTTAAAAATCAAATAAAATCTTCTGCATTTAATGAAGGTTTGGAAAGTACACAAAACACAGGAAATACTTTTTATGTGAGAAGAATACTTGCTAAGTTTCATTATTTTGTAATATTTAATAAACCTATATAGGCAAAAGTCTAGGCAAGTTTTTCATGCATTTGTCAAACTTCTTTTATTCTTAAAAAGAAAAAATTAACCCACCAGCTCCTGGGTTTTGGAGTATAAATTAATCTTCATCTTTCAGTCAATGACTCCATGCACCAGTTTTATGCATGTAGAGCCTTGCTTGAGGAATCTGCTATTTATATGTTCTTGTGCAGAAAACTCTGCATGAGACAGGCATCAATACATTCTTTCTGATCTTGCCATAGAAAGCCAGGATCATTCTGTGCTTGATAAAGATTTGATAAAGATTGGCCCTTTGGCACTATGATATGAAGAGAGTATCTGGGATTTGCTTTGTGAGAGGAGATTGCCTAATGAGTAGGTTATTGAATGAATCACAGTAGCATTTAGTACTGATAATGGATTTTAAAACAAAGAATCCCACTGCCATCTAAACCAAATCTGCAAGTGACTTCAACGTTCTGATGTTTCCTGACAAGATGTAGTTTGATTTATTTCAGCGCACAGGAAAAAAAATATCCTAAAAGCTGCTTAAAATCTCTAATATTTCATTGCGATAAAATTAAATATGAGGAAGCTGTTCAACAACAAATAACATCTTTTCTCCCTGAAAACTCTGTTCACAAAGAGTAGTTTATTTAGAGATAGTCTGGAAGGGATAGAATATGCTTTACTTAATTTTAAATTATTCATTAATTCATGTCTGTTTTTGCCTTTAAAATAATATGCATGTTAGTGCTATATGCACACGATCTGACTGGCTTTAATGGCAGGTGTTGCTCTGATAGAAACACAAACCTAAGGGCACATTGAGTATTCTGCACTGAGGTTCTCTGTAAGCCACTCAAAGCAGGGTTTTGAAGGTCACAAGTACACTGCATGAAGAATTAACCTACATTCATACATATAAGTGACAGTTGTTCCTGACCTGCCTTAAATATGAGCACAGGCAGGATATGTCAGGAATAGAAGAAAAAATCATGTTTTCATTTTTATTTCAGATTTCTTGTCTTGCAATGTTTACACCCATTTAAGTCAGTATCTGTGCCTTCCTCTATAACTTTCTGTACGGCTGTGATGAAAACTAGTCCTTTCCTTGTGATATTTAAGAGAGCACAAAATCTGTGTTGATGGTATACATTAACCTACAATATAAAAATAGAAGCCTACTGAAATTACTGGCACTATATCCTAGCTTTTAACATTAGCTTGTTCCCCTCTTCTATGATAGGTAGTTAATGGACTGAGGCCCAAAGCCAAACCATATTGAAAACCAGCAGTTACTGTCGTCAGGCTTATGAAAATGAACAAATTACAACTTGAGGGCTCGAGGTTTATTTTCTTTCATTTCTATCAATAATATTATCTCTTTTTGGGTTTTTTTAAAGCAAAATAATAACAAAAGTCACTTTCCAGCTATTTCCTTACTTTTAGATATATTTTGTTTAAGGATAAATATAAATAATTTTTCTGTAAATGTGTTTGCCAATCACACGGAGGTGTGTCTAAAGACAAAATGAGCCTGAGCCTCAGTTGCAGTCAACATTGTCTAGCTACACCAATAATGGAAAAATTCTTCATCTCACTAAAACTTCCTCCCACAGCAACACTTCCTTTCCACGTATTCTATCAGGCAGTGTTCTGAAGATAAACAGACAGATTTAATCTGTTTAGGACTGAAGGAACAGGAGGAAGTCTGCCTTTTGAGAGAAAATTCAGGTAAGCATTAGAAATTGCCTAAGAAGGGCAATGCAGTTGAGACAGCGTCATCTCAAGGAATCTCTAATAGACCTTCTTTGTTATCAGACCTCGCTCCTTTTGGCTATTGGAATTAATGGAGGCAATTGTGAAGTCATTTTCTGATGATCCCATTTAACACAGGCAGGGAATCATGTAACAGATTTTGTAAGTTTGAGGGTGAGATTTTTTTAATTTGATTTGATTGGTTGGGTTTTTTTATTATGGGATTTTAAAGTCAAAAGTGCAAAAGCCTGAAGCTTATTTTAAAATCTGGAGCACCTACCATCGTCCCAGCTCTACTGTCACAGAGTTTGAATGGTCAAGAGGGCAGCAGTGCAGACAGTACAGAGATCATTTCTTTTAACAATCTTGCTCCTTTGTAAGGAGACAAAATATTCCTTTCTTATAAAGATTTTTGGACAGCTTAAAAACTAAGGAAACATAAGTATCTGAAAGGCTTTTTCTGTGATTTGAGAAGTAGAACTGCACCCATGAAAGTGCTAAAACATGTTATGACCTGTCTAGAGGATTCTTCTCTCTTCCCCTACTTCTCCTAGAATTTAACAAGGGCTAAGAGAAGGACAGTTTTAATATGTTTCTATTTCTCTTAAAACAAAGTGTGGAATTGAGTAGAGGCTAATTTTATGTTTATAGTTTTTGAAGTCAAATTTATAGAGTTCTGTTACATTCTGCATGCCCTTACTCTGCTATGTTTCAACAGTTGTAAAAGGGAAAAAACCAACATTATCACTCTGTTTAATTCTTGACTACTTTTTCATAATATTAAAATTATGACAAATGAGTTGATTCTAGAAAAGAAGCTAGTGTAGTCTTATAATTCTCCAAAACAAACCTGCCTTCATTTCAATGATATAAAATGTAGTTAAAAGCGGGAGACTGACATCTTTTTTTCTAGAAAAGTGTCATGGTTTGAAAAAACTAACAACAATTTACTGTCATTTAGACAATTATTATAACACCCGATGACAATAATATAATGCAATAATATATATAATACAATAAAACTAGTATAAACCCCAGTTCTAATATAAAACATTCAACAATTCTATCAGTAAGAATAAGTACTGGACAGTGAGAGTCAGACATTGCAAGCTCAATGGTTTTGGGAGGAAGAGAGGCTTCAGGGGTCCAGCAGCAGGACAAGGAGTTTTTCTGGAATTCCACCAGAGAGATTCCAAACCACACAGCAAACTTACTAATTTATAATAGGTGTGAAACTATCCACCTGGCTACTCATGGTCAAATGAGGCACTGAGCAACTTGGTTTAGTGGGAGATGTCCCTCCCCGTGGCATGGGGGTTGGAACTAGATGATCTTAAAGGTTCCTTCCAAACCAAACCAGTCTATGATTCTATGCCAAGGCCTCACACCACCTCATCCCAACACCTGGCAAGCCTTGAATCCCACATAGCTTAGCTGCTATAAAGTAAATATTTTCACTAATTTAGACACTAGGCTTCCAAAAGAGCAGTTTTCACCAGTGATAGAAGACAAATTACTCCTATGTTGCTCAATCCAGGCCAATTAGGATCAACACAAAGTGTACTTCCTCAACCTTACTTCTATGTATTTGAAATTACCAGGCTCATGTGTTCAAAGAAATGCCTAAACATGAATAAAATCCTGCTCAGTGCAGCAGGAGACAGTATGCTATGACTGACAGAATTCCCAGTAAAAGTTTCAGACTGAACCTCACAGAAAGTCATCCATTGCATCACAGAATTAATGTTTCAAATGCAGCATCTGTACAGGCATTAGATTCATAGAATCATAGAATGTGCTGAGTTGGAAGGGACCTTCAAAGGTCACCTAGTCCAGCCTGCAATCCCCTCTGCAGTAAGCAGGGACATTTCTCTCATCCACTATTAGTACTCCCTCAGGTTGAAAAGGTACTACAGCTTGACCATTCAATCATTGTCTTACGCACCAGTACCTTCAGCCTTGCTGAAAATTCACACCAACAATGAAGATGGCTTTGGTGCTGCTTGAGACATTGTCAAGCAGAGAGAGACTGAGATGCCAGCATTCTGTTTAGCTATGTGATACACTCACTGTCAATGTGACTTCTGTATGATCTTTGTAGATTAGAATCACTTGAGACATCTATTGAGACATGAAGCTTGGTTTTGTAATAGTTTGCATATGAGCAAAAAATGTAATACACTGCCTGAGCTGGTAGTTTTTCTTCATTTTCTCTTCTTTAAAAATGGCTTGATTCTATCCTCCCTTGTTGTGTAATATTTTTGTACTCATTATTCATTCATGTAATGGAAGAGAGTAAGTGCTTTGGATGACCCCAATTTTATTTGACAAGAAAGGAATGTTTATTTAATTTTCAAACATCTCAAGAGAAAACAGCAAAATAGCAAGATGAGAATTGGATCAAATTCTCCAGTTAGGAAAAATTCAGTTTACCCAGTCATTTGATTTAGCTAATAACTGCATGAGTACTGCACTCAGGAAGGATAAGGAAGACAGACACTTAGTTCCTTGCTATTTTCAGATACTTTAAACTCCATTTCCTGGTAAAGCTAACTTCAAGGCTTTAAGCAATATTGTTGTGAGTTACTTTGTCTTCTCTGATAAATGTCTTTCAGCCTATTCATATGGGATAGCTGAATATAGCCAGTTACTAAGAGTTTTAGCATTTACCTAGTATGTAGGATATTTATATCTTTACTCTCAATCCAGTAAGTAATTTCAGAATTCTTTTTAGAAAGAGAAGAATAAATTGAATGCAAACTTCTTCAGAATACCTTGGAGCACTCTTAAAAGCAAATTACCCAGCTTTAAATATTTGCACTACATTGACAAGGAAAAAAAGTGAGAAGTAACCCTCTTAGGTCTGTGAACTTAGTTCCTGTTTATTTCAGAGAAAACTTGTTTCTTCTCAATTTTTTGAAGTGGCTTCAGCTCCTAAGAAATGCCAGCTTATAGACTTAGCTTAATTGTGAAGTTAAACATCTATTTCACATAAAACTACTAATAGTTTTCAAAATTTATAGCCAAGAAAATAATTTTGCATATTTTTATTGTTTGTCCTGACCAATAACCACATGCCTTAAAAGTGTTTCAGAGCTTTCTTGCTGCCTTATGTCCTCTTCAAGTGTAATAAAACAAGCCAATATAAATGTTATATTTTAAACAAGGGACATATTAACCATCATCTTCTTTTTCCTGGCTCATCTGACAACTGACATTGTTACACTGAAAATCCATTTAAAGGCAAGATATAACTGAAGATGACAGGAAACTAAGAATTTACTGTAAGTCTAATTAAAATCTTAATCTAATGAAAACACAACAGTTATTATTAGTCTAGTTATGACGGAGCCATCAGTACCCCCAATTAATTCAGAAAAGCTTCATTATCTATACCCTTAGAAGCAATAAAATAACATTTAGCAGTATTTTTCTCTTTTCCCACATGTAACACTGATCTTCCCAGTGTCCCTCTGGGTCCCAGGACTGTCAATTTCAGTCTTTCCCATAAGAAGTGGAGAAAGGTTTCTGGATGGGTTTGAAGTAAGGACTGGTGGAGTTTAGAACAAATAGTTGACATGTTGAGATCCTTATGCGGAGGAGTATGAAGACAGGAGTTTCCCCTTAACCCTGCATCAGTTTTAAACCTTCTTTAAACCTCTCATCAGTTCTATGCTGTGATTGCTAGGAAGAACCACTGTCTCCCACTGATTCCTGACCTTTGCCATAGTGGTTCTGTCATGGGAACGCTGGGGCAAAGATAAAAGAGGGGAGGCCATAGTCACTGCTTGAAGCAACTGCTAAAACAGTCTGAACCCAGCTGGGGCCACAGTGAGCCTAGACAAGCCTAGACACCCTGCACTTCTGAGGCACTGCAAAGCCTGCAACCTGTTACTAGTCATGGCAAATCATTTTTAGTGAGCTATATTGTGAGCTCTTGATCAAGTACCACTTGAGAGAGAAAGCACAACTCTGGCAATTTCCCTGTAGGGAGACAGCCATTTCAGCACTTCTCTATGTGAGTCAGAAAAAGCACACAGAAGTAGTTGGGATTTGTACGGTTATTGAATATTTTGTTGCACCTTCTCCTGTAAAGCTGACCGAAAATGTAGGTTAGCACTTTGCTGCTGATGACTTTTTTTGGTCCTTGGGATTTTCTTGGTAGCACACTTTTTTCCTCTGTATTATGTCTGATAAGATAGAACAAGAAACGTCTGAGACAGGGGTCACGCTCTTCCGAGTTGCAACAGTTAATGTGAACTGTCAGCCTGCAGCTGTTAATGTTAGCACTGCTTTTGGCAGAACAAATCTACAGCTAATGCACAGAGTATAAGGGTTTGAGAGGTTTAGAGGACACTCAGCAGAGAATTTAAACTTATTTTCTACTATGATTTTTTATCTTAAATGCCAGATTAATAAGGACTAAGGAAGAATTGCATGTAAGGCGAAGATTGCATAGCTGTTATTCTGCCTTTGAAAATTAAGATTTTGGCTTGAAGATTTATTTGGGAAGTAATTTAAATTTCCCCAAGGGAACCATTAATATAAATTCATTAATGTCACTATGTTGTTTGGGGTTTTTTTCCCTCTTTTTTTCTCTTTTAGAAAATATTTGGAAAGTCTTCCCAATGGTAGCTGAGTTTCTTGAAATTTGTAAAAGCAAACAATGGATTTCCTTCCTGTTTCTAAAGTTGCCAGATAGTTTAGATTTCTCTGTTTTTTCCTGAAATGTTTCTGCACATTGCGGTAACTGAATCAAAAGTTCTGTCAAAACTCCTTGAAACTGCTCAGCAAAAGTGATTTATCACTGCAAGTCAGCAACATCAATGAACAAATAAAGAGAAACAGGGTGACACCTGAAAGCAGATGAGGTTGCAGGGGCTCACCTAAGGCAATCTACCTGCCTCACTGTCTACCTTAGGAAGGGCAAACAAAAAACAATAAGCTTTTACCTCTGAGTAAAGGTATTTTAGAGCAAGGTTATGGAAAATCTCAGACTTGTATCTCCTACAATGGCCCCCTCTGTAAACTAAACACCCTTCCCAAACTGTGGGGTTTTTTCACCTATTTTATGTTGTTTATTTGTACCTTGAGAGCTACAGTAAAATGTCATAAAATACACTATTACCTGTTTCATAAAATTTAGGTCATCTTGTTTGCTATTTGTCAAGTATTTTTCAAAATGGTATGTATAGAAGGCAGATAATGTCAGAAAAACATAGTTAAGTATTTTATGAAAATGGAGTTCACAAATTAGTGTTGCTGGGTCTTTCGGGATAATGATCGTGACTGCTAACTTCTATAAGCAAATAATTTTTCAGGCTGTATTTTAGTAAATTTAAAAAAGAAGAAGAGGCAATATGAAGTATTTTGCATCCAGTTGTATACTACACAGACCAGAGCTAAATATTGTTGTGTCAACAACTTGAAGTAATAGAAGAAATACTTTAAAGAGAAAGCCTTGCACCATAAAACATGATACAAGCATGAACAGATAATTACAGTAGATTCTAGAAAGAGAAAATGATTCAGAAAAAGAGGCACATGAGAGGCTCAGGACTGCAAAAGAGCCTACAAACATCAGTGACATAAAAGAAATCAGATGTATAAATCAGGTGGATGCTTATAAACAGAGAAAATTAGTTTTAACATAAAATGGTGAGTCTTCCATAGTGATGTTTGCTTTGCTCCCTCTGGGGTTTAGATAAAATGTATAAAACTCATTCTCTGCATTTTTATACCCTGAGTTTTTGATCTGATTTTTTTTTACCATGCAAGTTTTTGCATATAAATACTTGGGGAAAAAATCCATATAGGCTTTTTAATCTCCTATTTATTTTTATATTCTTCTCACATAGATATAATTATCTGCATTTTGTAGTACAGCCTTTGGTTCTGATTTTCTTTTTACAGGAAAACTCCTTTCCTTTCACAGGTTAACCGGATTTTTCCTTACAGTATTTGATTCTGATTCACTGGCTTGGAGAGAAATCTGCAAACCTTACAGAAGTATTTCATATGCAAACACCTATTTACTTATGAACTAAAGCTGACAACTACGTGATTTTTACTTATTTAAGCACATCTAAAAGTAGTAATGCTTTGTCTGACTCTGAAGTGGACGTGGCATTTTCTTTAATTGTGAAACACCTTTATCTATTACCAGTGCAATTTCTTTCCTCCAGATTAGTGCTTTCTCTTGAGGGCAAATGGGAAAAGTTTTAAAGGGGTATTCTCCAATACATCACTAATAACAGAAACTACTTTTCAGTATTTGTCTTTTAACATTGATTGCATTCTCCAGTGCAAGTGATTTAAGAGAATGAAAGACATTTACATTACTACTTTTAATTGTAAAATGATGATCCACAATAATGGCAAAAGAAAACTATTCACTCTGATCCATGTCATCTTCACTTTGTTTAGTAACCAAAGAGGTTGTATTGGATTGTAACTTTCTTAAACATTATGTTCAGAATTTTGACTTGACTAAAATGACTGCGTAAACTGTGTTAAATCTACCCTTTTCACAAGGCTGGATAAATTGAAGTACTATCACCTGAATTATATTTCATTGCAGTCACACAACCCAATATTTTACTACTGAGAAATAAATAAAGAGTGGTTCTTTGTGAAGATTCTTACTCTCTCTGATAATCATAGAAATTTTTAAAAATCAGGAAGGAAATAAACTAATAGTTATCTGGAATTTCTTTCACTTTCTTATTGTAATGTTCATAGTCTTACATTCAATTTTGTTTTAGAAGCTGCATATAACATGGCTTCCACTATTTCCATGGGGAAGCCATTCAATTTAGAAAAGAAATAATGACAGCTCTTAAGTGGGTTCCCCCCACCCCCAGCCTTAATTTAGACTCACTGAATGATCTGCTTCCTTTGGGCATATTTGCTCAAGGTGACATTAGAGAACACTGGGAAGTGAGCACACAGCTTCAAAATATTCAGGCTAAAAATTCCACCCAAAACCACTAAAATTTAAAGCAGTCACTACACTGAGTGCAGTTAGTTTGGGCTTGTGTCTTTCAAAGGACATCCTTCTTGTAAAGGATAATAAAGTTCACACATGAGATTTTCAACTTAAAATCCAATAAAACAAAAAGGCATTATTTAATGACACTCACAGAAGGCTAAGTTTGCAAACTGCAACAATGTATGTTGTGTTTTGCTGATTTTGAATAACAGACGTAACATTCCATACTATGCATAAGTTCAAACTTTATTGTACATACTTTTTTTCCATTATTCTATTTCTGACTACAACATGGAGTTGGTACTCTGACCTGTACTAGTGGTCCTCCATTTCCTAGCCAGTCATACATGTACATAAAAATACTGCCATCCTCATGAAACGGAAACAAAAGATGTCTTAGGTTATGGCTATTCCATTAAAGTAGCAGTGCCAGGGAAATTTCAGAGGACAGGTATTTGGGCACCCATATGGCTAAATTTACAGAGCAGTCCCTGACTATGTCTGAAGGCCCCTCACTTCTCATTTAACACTCTGTATGATCTGCTGTATGCTGCTGAAGTTTTAACTTCTATCACTGACAACAGCCTTAAATGCCGTCTCAAGGTACTCTCTTAACAAAGGCTTCTGTGTGTTTCCTCAGGCAGCCAATCATATTTGTGAATCTCATAGAAAGCCTCAGCAAAGCCACCTCTCTGTTGTCTTCTACATTTCTTAAATTTCTCTTATGTGACATAGCCAGAGGAATAAAATAAAATAATAAACCAAAATAAGATAAAACAAACAGCAGGTAGGCAGTTCTTGTGTTGAGACTGTAACATAATGCACTGATCCCTGATACGTGACAATTCCCTTTCCTTCCCTTCTGAGAGAATCCATCTCATTTATTGTCTCTGTTCTGAGGGGGTCAAGGTCTTTCACTTCAGATAAAGGCTTTACATTACTATAAATAATTATCCAAACTGGTATGACCATGTCTATCAGGAAAGACTGTCATAACAGTCTTAAACAGAAGTGTTTATTTTATTTTATTTACTTGTTCTGCTAGAGGTACACACAAGCAAATAGAAAAAAGCGATTTTTATGAGATGGTCTTTCCATATCCATGTCCTGGTTCTTCAGTCATTTGAGGAACTAGAAGCTCAATGTGCACTTACATAGTGGTACATCCATAATATTTATACAAATACACAGGAGTTATTCAAGAACTCAAAAATATTAGATTCAAATCGGTTTAAAATCATTGCAGAGCATTACACTGCCAGAACTCTATTTAAGATAATAATTCGTTATAATGTCACAGTAACTATCAAGTTTCAATATTTGCAGGAATGTCAAGACATCCTAATTTGGCTTTATTAAAACTAAAAAATACCTTTATCATCAATCATAAATGACTGGAAATTAATTTTGAGAAAAATAAACATGCTTCAAACATGCTGAATTTTGTTAACTTCTTTTCAAAATATTTATCTTACGATAATGGAAAGGACTTTCTTATCTAAATCAAATGTGAAGAAAAAGCTAATAAACCCCATTTCTAAAGGAAATTAATATTTTTTAATTCATAGGAGTCTTGTAGCATTTTTTTCAAATAATAAAATACTTACTTTTATTTATTTATCTTTTGTAAGACAGTGTTTGCCTATTTTATTAGTATTAAATTGCACTCTAATGTAGCCAGACATGTTGTGGAGTTTCATAATTACACACTGTATGAAAATATATTTGTGAGGATCCTATAGGAGGAAATGAACAACAGCAGATGAAATAGGTAGCTGCAAATTCAGTTTATAATTCTTGAGAAATGAATGTATAAAGGGAATGCAAATTGCTTGCCACTAGCTAATCAGCAGACTGGGATTTGCATAAATGAGGAAAAAAAATCATATGGTATTGCTAAGTCTCCATGCATTATCTGTGTTCTTTGATTGGCTGAGACAATTCACTTTCAGTATAACAATTAAAAGCTACATGGCCTAATGGGAACACCCAGACATTTAAGAAGATAGTAAATGTTCCTTATCATCATAAGTTAGAACAAATACATTCAATCTGTATAATAAAATAATACTCATTGTCACAATGTTTTAATCAGTTGTCGACGTGAAACATGGCATAATCACATTTCAGTATTTTGTTCAGACATAATTGTTTACAAAGTAATAATGGTTCAGTAAAGGAAGAATAGAAAATAAAACCTCTATTACATTTTGCAAAGCATCTTTTGAGATTTTTTTTTTTGGGCAAGGACAGACAGAGCACCTGCCTGCATCAAAGTGCAGTTTGAATGCTGTTTCTAAACACTTTAAGACCGAATCACAATGGAATAACTCAGTTCAGGATTCAGTTAATGTTAAGATGGAGATGCAGTGTATTACATTCGTTGTGATTTGCTGGTCACTAAACTGTGTCATTCTAAAGCTGGGTTTCTTTTGATGCTCATGTATGCAAATGCATACATGAAAATCATTAAAAAGATTTTTTTTTTCCTGCTCATTGCAAGGTCTCTTAAGTGCTGATTCAATTACATGAAAAGTTTAATGACTTCATAAGAATAAAATCAATTGTCATCTAGGCAGAGGAAGGACCCCAGTCCAGAGAATACTTGAAGAAACATATGACATTCAATTGTCATGTTGATTTTAATAACATCACTGATATGGAATGTGATTGTGTCATAGCTAGCTTCATCAAAGAGCATGTGGAGAAATGCCAGCTTTTCATTTTATCTTCTGCAGTCTCTCTTTTCCATACCACAATACAAATCAAATATTATATTGTTATAAATAAATTGTATAAGTGTTGTGGCCTTTTATAAATAGAATGAGTCTATATTTATGAATATACAAACAAAATAAAGATCTGGAATCAATGAATACTGCTAAAATGTTTGAACAACAATTTGATCTCTTGAACTTAAACTTTTTATTACCTGTAAAATATCAAAATTCTATGTGTCAGCAATTATTTGTATTTTTTTAAAAAGCCTTAGCTTTCTCTAGGCTCTGAAAGTCTATAACAACGTCATATGTGCATACAGAACTGCAATCAGGAATGTATTTTAAAGCTGCAGTATTCAGTTAAATAAAAATCAGTCTATTCTACTGTTCCTATTGTGTGTGTCTGTCATATTTTCCAGTGTCAGATCAATTTGTACTGAGGGCTAGAAATGACCTGTGTTTTATGTACATGCAATATAAAGGCAGGTAAATTCTACCTATACATAAAAAGTTAAAATACATTAAATGTAAACCACCATTTAGAAAAATTATATAAATTAAGTAGCTTTGTAAGATTTGCATTGTGTGAAGACGTCATAATTTTTTTCCAAAAGAGGTTGATTATATTGGAGTTTTCTAGATTTTTTTTTTAAGTCAAATTTTGTACTGATGGGAACTGATACAGTTTCATGGATACTGATGAAGCAGAAAACCCAAACCTTGTCTGGGAATTTAGCTTTTTAATGACAGTCTTTTTTAAGAGTCATTCAAATACCTTAATGTATGAACTGCAAAGGAAATTTTTCCAGTACTAATATTGTTTTCATATTGTAAATAAAAAAAAATCAAAACCTACCTGGTTCAATGTTATTCCTTCATTCATAACTCTTGTACATCCTTCCTCCACCCAAGAGAGGTGGGCTGGGGATGGGGAATGAGAGCTGTGGTCAGAGCAGTTCCTCCTTTCTCACACTTTCTCTTCACATCTGCATGTGTCCCTCCTATGAGCTGCAGTCCTTCGTGAATTGCTCCAGCATTGTTCCTCTTCACCAGGTACAGGCCTTCTAAAATGGGCTGAACCAGTAAAAGTTCCTATAGGCCACAGGTCCTGGTAGAAAATCTGCTCCTGCATGAAATTCTCTCTGTAGGCCACAGCCTCTACTGGGACTGTACTCCTGGCTGGACTCCCCAAGACTGTAGATTCCATAAGGGCATTTGATGTAGGGTCTTCCACAGCTGCAGTGTAAATATCTGCTTCATTGTGGTACTTCCATGAGTTGCAGAAGGCAACCTGCTTCAAGCTTTTCTCCAGGTTCTGCAGGGGAGTCTCTGCTGCAATCCTAGAGCACCTCCTTCCTTACTTCATCTCTTATTTTGGTGACTGTAGGGATGTTTGTCTCATGTTTTTTCTCATTCCTTTATTTTCTCATTCCTTATTTTGCAAGGTTTTCACACGTTCTTACATATGCTATCTCAGAAATGCAAGACTCATCTGTGTCCTGCAATGGGTCCATTAGAGCTGACTGGAACTGTCTGTGTTTGGCACGGGGCATCTCTGGCTTCTCGTCACAAAGGCTGCTTACCAACCCCACGCTTCCAGAACTTGTGCATGAGCAACCCATACAAAGACCCCTACTTTTCATTTGGTGTCTACTGTAAAATATCATTTAAAAAAATTAAAAATTGCTCAGTAACAAAATTCTCCTACAATCATTTTTCTAAAGTTGAAAATGTAAGTGAGGCATATTTCCAATTCAGTGGGCTTAAACCTATTTTAAGTGGTCTTTTTGCTGGTGCAGGCTTCATAACTCAGGGAGAAAATTTATGTTGAGCCTTTTGTGTTTTGCCATGCTTAAGTTAAGCCTTTTACAGAATATCCTGAAATAAAGTTAAACTATTAATCAGACTTCTTCATATGGAGTAGTTCTATTGCAATGTGGCATCAGAAAAACATGTAGAAAGAAGCATTAAAGACAGTAAGTAGGGTAACCTACTTAGCATAGAGATGGAAAGAATTAAAACATGATGTCCTCTGAACTATGTCCTTTACAATTTGATTCCAAAAAGTAGTACCTAGCAGGTACCTTGAATGAAGGTGTGATGACTTATTATCTTAGATATCATTTGCAATTCAACTTTTCGACTTGATCCATCAAATGTAGGGGACTAGCTTCCCCTTCATAATCAGAAACTGAATGTGTTGCATTTTAAAAATTAGAAATGAAAAACCTTTTGATTGATCTCACTTTTAATTTAGTTGGAGCCATAAATCATCCTATGACTTTCTGTGAAGGATGTTGTATAAATGTTTTTTATTCATGATTCGGTCACAAAGCGCCCTTTGCATTGGTTTCTTGACTCAATTTTTTTCACACTAAACATGATGTAGTGAAATTGGTTTCAGAATACGCATAGAGGGAATATAGATGTGTTATCCTTGATTGCAATCTTATTACAATCATTACAGTATCTGACATCACTCTTAACATTCAGACATTAATATGTTGCTATAAAGTAAATGATACCAAAATCAGGCTCATGATTACAATAGTGTGCAATTTTAATTTAAAGAACAAAATCCTGTAAGTGGGGACATTATTTGTGAAGATTGAAGTAGAAAGGCATATTCCAATGATGATGACTGTTTAGGGCAGCCAAATTGTTAGTACACTGAAAAAAATACAGCATAATGGAAATAACAGGCTAGGAAATGGAAAAAAGGTAAATACCAGCTCATCAGTAGTAAACAATTCTTAATACTGTAAAGTACTTCTATTGATAATCAGGGATGTTCTCTGGTCCACTTTGTCAATCAAGTTTTAGCTTAAAACATAGCAAAACCAAATATTCAGTAGCATTACTTTCTAAACCACATACACTTCTCATATCATTCTTATTGCAGTTTTATTTTGACTTCTCTTTTGTTACAGTGCTTTCATCTGACCATGAGTCAAAACTAGAACCTGTTCTGAGCCACATGACTCTTAAACAATGCAGTCAAGGCTTCCTAAGGGACTACTTTGTGAAACAATTAAGCTTGTCAGTTTTGTAACCTCAGACACAGTTAACCTTGGGCAGAAGCTCCATCAGTGTCATTAGTCTGAAATGTAGGAATAAGCACACTAGATTAGAAAACTAGCACATCTAGTTTGTTCTCCTCTCTCAGGTAATAGTCAAGAAAAATGAAAAAGTTAATAATCCAATTTTCTAACCAATCACAAATGACCTAACCTGACAGTGTAAGACATTCCTCTTAACACCAGGAAATTTAGACTGTAGTATTCCTTAAAAGATAGACAAAGCTCTCTAATGATAGAAAAGAAATCCTCTGCAATGCAAAATGAATGGCCATGTTATCTTTGTTAGCATTTTTTAATCCTATTTTTAATCTGAAGGGTAGTCATTACTTACCTCTCAGATTCACTAAACAGTTCCAGCTTCTCTTGATTTCCTTCTTGAATACTCAGCAAAGGTAATTCCATGCTCTGAATTTCCAGTTCATCTTCATTAATTTAATTTACTAAATTGTCCCACTAATAGTCTGTCACATTTTCATCAATGAGGTTTCTGATGGAAATGATTCATAAACACAGAATAAACATGAGCTAAAGTCAACTGAGGAGAAATATGCAATTGGCTACTTGCCTTCCTATTCATTGCTTTCTTCCAAGCACTTTGATCTTGTAGTCAGATTACAGCCTGTCTCTATGTCTATAAGAAAGAAAATATTAGATAAAAGGAAAAGAGAAGAAAAATAAAAAAAAGCCTTGACTGTGTTCAAACACAGGTATGGATTGCTCACTATGGCTGTAGAGTCATCCTACTTTGAGCAGGATGCTGGACTCTAACTTCCTGGGGTTCTCCCTGATGGAAGGAAGGAAGGAAGGAAGGAAGATATACATGTAACAGTATTCTTTATATTTTTATCTTATGCATTTTGTTTGGTGAGGTTTTTTCCCCTTCACAACTAAATTATAATTTGCATGTTTTATGTTTTGTTAGGTAAGGCTGCCATATTAAGGCAGCTAATTTGTTTTACAACTTCCAAAATTAACTGCCACCGTACTTGTTCTTTCCTTCATGTTAACCTGATTATTGTGTCTAATATTCTGTAGATTTATTAACATCCTTTGTTCTTTGAGACTCTGTACTCTCTTATCTTTGTTTTAATATTTTTTAGAACTTGAAGGGAAGAAGTGTCAAACGTACCAACAAAGCTGAAATGAGTAAGACATTATGCTTAGTCTGATAATTCTTCCTGTTTTTTGTAACCTTCACTTTTAGAATACTCTTTTTTTTTTTCTCTAATTATAAATAAATTGAAGTGTGGTATGTTTTAGTACATGATGCTTCCTGTGAATCCTGTGATTATTTCAAGATTCTCATAAAACAGCTACTCTTAAAAAACCCCTGTTTAAAAACATTCTGCTCATTGGAAAATTATCACCAGTATTTCAGATTAGAATAAACTTTTGAAGTGTGTACTTTGTATCTCCTAAAGCATTCTGCATGAAGCTTACAGGACTGCTTTTGTACTTTCACTAAATCAGATGTCACTTTAGGCTCCATAAAATATATACTTGAAGCCATCCTCTTCAGAGCCTGACTTAACATCTACAGATGACCCATGACTGATAATATACTTAATACTGCTTGCTGTCATGACTTGTTAATGACCAAAGGACCTTTTAGTCTCTTAACAAACACTTTGATGAAGATCATATTATAGAATGCTAAAAATAAGCTATTGCAAGTGCAGCTCTTAAGGATCCTGAAATTTCATTCCTAAATTGAAACCAGTGCCTTGGAATTTTTGCAGCACCCACACATTTGCATGCTTCATATGTTACAGAATGGATAGGAGAAAGTAAGCTTTCCTAAATCTGGAGTCTGAGCCATCCAACAACACACATATTGTGGATGCAATAACATCCACAAAATGATGTAGAGAGTAAAGAAGAGTGTGGAACCCTATGGGAGTAACAATTAACTTTCTCTGTATTGATTCAGAAAAATAAGTGGAGGAGATTATGTTTCCTTGAGTGTTTTTTTTCTCGATAGCTCTATATTCAGCATATGCAGAAGCTGAAAAAAGAAAGATGTAAGAAACTCAACTTCTTACTATGGCTGGAATGACATGAGGTAGGACTTAAGTTCCCCCCATTTAGTTTATTTTACGTAGCAATACATTAAAGTTGTATTCTAGGATATCAGAGACATCCACACAACTGGTCACTAAGACACTGAATTTTCAAAAATCCATGGCTTTTTGGAGCTATAATGAGATGCTAGGCTAGAATACTCAGAGTGACACTTCTCCCACCATTTAAACAAGCTAAACACTTGTAGTTTCTTCTTGAAGTAATGTCAATATAAATAAGTAAAGTTCAGATATTTTTAATGAGCCTTATTATATGATTATGATGTGTACAGAACCTCTCTCTGACAAGAAAATCTATTTCCCTTTATATTACTTTAGCAAATCTATGTTATTTTCTATAAGGCCTTCTCAAGATCTGAGGAGCAACAACAGTCCAGAGTAAAAGTGTGGTTTGGATGGTCCCTGAGTAATCTGTCAGTTCTTAACAATATCCACTCCAGGTGTATGGAAACATATTCTATGTCATTGTTGTGGGCTTCTCAAGGATCCTGCTTTTATGCCATGTGAACTTTTAGTAATATTTTCACTATCAAGAAAGTTGCCAAAGGAAATATGTGAGCTGAAAGCTTCCTAGATGTTATACTTGTGAACTTCCTGTCACTTCTGAAAATGTACAGAACCTATGAAAACTCCTACTAACAAATAACAATTTTTAGGCAAGAATACTTATGCTTGAATTATTTCAGTTTACTAAAGGCTGCATCTGTTTTACTTATCTCTTATTACTGTATTATCAGTCACTTACTCTAGTCTCAGTCACAACAATACTGATTTTTAACAAATTAAACACCTATTTTTCCATATTTATCCTTGTTTTTAAAAAGTTAAGTTAAAAAAAGCATTTCAAAATCCAAGTTTAGAAGGCTCATTCAGGAAGATCAAAGTACTTAAAACTGTCAGAATGATAATGAGTTGTAATCATGAAATCATCGAGTGACCTGAAATGTTAATATCACTCCATCTCTATAGTATTATTGCCCAAGCTGTGTATTAATAAACTGTCAAAACAAGCCAGTGCTCCTTATTCATATTTCCTCAATAGCTGATGCAAAGATAAAAGCAAAAAAATTCCCAACATTTACATTTCTCTTGATCCATGACATCAATTATGATATGAAGAAAAACTCATGACACAAAAGAATAAACAACCTTTGCTTCTCCTTTTACTCAAGGAACCAAAAGCAGAAGCTAATAGGCACCATTTGATGAGAGAAAAATTGAGTAATTAAGAGTGGTGTAGCGTATTTGTAAATAACAGATTTCTTGGTACACTGGAAGCAAACTCTTTCAAATTAAAATGACCAGGCTTGGTGTTGTCTTTTTATACATGAAATTCTTATTGCTGATGTCACTGTGATTTAGCTCAAAACAATCATGTGGAATAAAAAATGTAGATATGTTCTGTTTTACCTAATTTTTGAAAGTCTGCAACTATTGCCTAAATCAATGCTAAAACCCTTATCATCCCCAGCATTTATTTATTTAGGAAACTAACATAGTCTGTAACATTGATGGCTTTTAGGCAGCTTGGGAGATTTTTCTAAGAGTTTACTGAAAACAAGAAATCATGTCTAGCAGATCAGGAACTGAATGCACCCTCTGTGATTTCTACAGTAACATTAGTGCCATTTTCAATTTTGTCTGCAAGGAGATGTAAATGTCATTACATTAGATGTCAATTAAAATGCATGCAATTTTTTTTTTTTTAAAGAACACATATAAAATGTACATGGGAAGTTTAGTAGTTTCTCTCAGTAATTTTATTATGATGAAAATTCTTTTCCTTTTAGTTTTTTTCTGCTCATTAGTAATGGTTTCTGTTAAAATATGTCTGGTTTGCATCTTCCTCAACTCCCTGCTTCCTTCATTCCAAGCAATCCGCAGAGAGACACAGGTGTCCTCCTAAAGCTATCTCAGCTCTGCATATAATCTACAATTATTAAGAGGTTAATCAGACATCTAAGACTTTTAATATGTCTTTAACTGTATATTGTAGAGATAAAGAAGTGAAGACATTGCTCCTAGTCATGGTTACCTACAGGATCTCCCCTGAGATTTTTTACAACCCTCAAAAGCAAACATGTTTACAATGGCTATTAATCCTTAACTGAGTTATAAATGGGATTTTTATAAAAAAAGTATCTAAAAGGCAAAAAACTAGCAGTTATGGAGGTAAAGAGGAAGATATTCCCATGTGTTTGAAAAGTTTATTTCCAAATGCATACTTTCTTGAGGCTGTTTAAATTCCAACTATATCCAGTCAATGCCATTCCTACATATCCTGCTAGGCTTTGTTACTTTATAATTTCAAGAAACATTGTAAAAAAAAACCCACCACCAGTAAATAATCACGACTTACTCATTTTCTGTGCCTTCTGCTTAAATGACATAAATCATATCATGATGTACACTAAATTAAAATTACACACTAATTAAAAATAGATAGTCCTATGGGAAATAGCAATAAGTTGTATAGCATTAAAACTTACTTATAGGAAAAATTGTTAGGAATAAAATTCAACACAACTTGGCTTTTACTGTCATTAATAATGCATAATAAAATGTTGTCTCCCTGTCAATACAAGGATCCCTGAATTAGTTACCAAAGGCATCCATCCAATAAACTCTGTTCTATGATTACTTTCTAGGGATTTCCTCTTGCTAATTACTGTAAAGTATTTTGCTGAGTTACAAATTACTGTAATTTGTTCCATGACAAAGCACTCATCTTTGGGCCTGAAGGTCTGTTTATGTGTTCCTTTTGCCGGAATTTACTGAAAATATCACACTCTGAGTAACATCTAGGACAAAAACATTTCCTGTTTCTAATCTTTCAGAAAACAAGAACAAATTGGAAAGGTGGGGTTTTAGTGGTTTTCAGGTTACAGTGTCCTGTCTTTCAGTCAACACTCTGACTCTATTTCCCTATTTCCTAATGACTTTTTAACTCTCCTTTAGGCTATTCATAAAACTGGCACTGGAAGAAGCAAACCCTTCCTTCAAAGCACACACAACACTATCATCACATTGATGGATTCTTCACCACCTTAATTATTTTGTGTAGGATAATTAATCAAGAGAAACTCAAGAAATATTTAATCTGGGAGTGACCTAATACATTTTTTTTCATATTTTTAATTTTTTTTTTCCTTTTCCACCACATTGAAGAATCAGCTATTTGCGCCACATTAATCCCCACCATGATCTCCATCTTGTGATGCTGGATTTACACTAGGACTGTATTAAGTTTGATTTTATAGAGAATGGATTAGGACAGACCTCTCTCCAAGGATTAGGCTTGGCTTTCATGATAATTTTGCAGAGAAACATATTCCACTTGGCCTACAAATTATTTGTGCTTTAGATAATTAAGTGGCCTTCTTTATCCAAATCACATGGCTGACTTAAATCTGTGTAAAATGAGAGATCCAATGTCTGGCTTTCATTCAGGAAAAATATGTTGAATAATTCAAATCCCTAATATAGTTTCTGCAATTTAAACAATAGTAACCTCAATCTCTATTACTAGGATGTTTTAAACCCAGAACAGCACCATATGCCAGCAAATAGCACCCTTTTTACCCCCAGACTTCATTTCTGACTAAAGATTAGTTGTGCTTATGACAAAGAAAAAGACAAGCAGGAAAAATCAAAGCCTTGAAGAAAAACTTAGAGAAAAATAATTTGCAAACTGAATACAGGCTAGGAGATCATAGATCCTGTTGTTTCATTCACCCACTTTTAAAGATCTTTAGACAGACTTTCACAAAAAATTATCTTCATCTAGTGTGTTGGACACAGTCATTTTACCTAAATAAAAACAGGACATAAAGATATGAAGCTATGAATTCTGTCTACTTAGATTAAAGCATTCACATCTATTTCCCATCCTATGCTTCCTATATCTGAATTTTATTTTCCTCAGTCATTATAATGCAAGGACATTAGAATTGATTTAAATCATATTTATCCCTAGTAAAGAGGATAAATTTTTTCATTTTCTTAAAAAAAAAGAGAGCTTACTACAAACTGATAAAAGATATGTAAACTTAATTATTAATAATTTCCAAATTGACATTTTAATTTTTTTTAATAGGACATGTTCTGTTAAAATAAAAATAAACAGTTTTTAAACACAGCTTTGATGAGTGTTAGTTTTCTGAAATGCTCAATATCCAACAACAAATTTCAAGTGAAGGGGTCACAAAGCTATGGAGCATTTCAAGGTCAAAAATGAGTTAATTTTTAATAATTGGTCAGTTTTAAGTTCACTTCCATCTCAAACATAATGTCAGATGGCATGGTAAATAACAAGAGCAAAAATAAGTATTTTGCATAAACGGACTGCCAAAATGTATGTATTCCTATAGGTTACAGCAGGGACTCTTCTCAACAGAAATGAAGTTTAAGAATTAGCAAGAAGTGGAAAGGATTTAATTTCTTTTGAAGACATACTAGTGCTGTTTAGAGTTGGCTAGCCTCAGAACGGAGATTTTCAAAGGCAAAAATGTCAGTCAGAAGTCCAAATCCCATTCTTTGGAAGTCAGTAGCTGTTAGGCACCAAGCTGATACTGATGCCTTTGAAAACTTTCCCAAAGTGCCAGATTCTGTAAGATGTTGAACACTAATCAACAGGAGATGAGGCGGCTCAGCACTTCAAGGGATCAAGCCCACACTGTCTATTATGGCATTCACCTCACATCAAAAGGAACTCAGTTGCTGCTTAACTGGTATTATTGTTTTAAGATAATACTTTACTTTGGGAACATTGTGTTTTGTCTGAATAAATATTATGTCTTATATCCCCACTTGGGGTTTCAGTCCCTATACTCACTGTGGGTTTGACTTGTCTTAACTGGATGAAAGGAGTTTATATTCTTAACTTTAATGGATATATTGTCTTTTCCATTTTGCTTTTTCTCATATATATATATCACAGAATCACAGAATCACAGAATGACCCGGGTTGGAAGGGACCTCAAGGATCATGTAGCTCCAAGCCCCCTGCCTAGCA
>VZTY01016405.1:666215-694401 GCA_013400935.1 Turnix velox | reverse complement strand
GGGGACCTCATAGTAACTTATCAGTACCTGAGGGGGTCCTACAGAAAGGCAGGGGAAGGAATTTTTAGCATAATATCGGATGGGAGGACTAGAATCAATGGATGGAAATTGGAGGGGTGTAGGTTTAGATTTGACATAAGAAAGAAATTCTTTACAGTGAGGGTGGTGAAACACTGGAACAGGTTGCCCAGAGAGGTTGTGGATGCCCCCTCTCTGGAGGTGTTCAAGACTAGGCTGGACAAGGCACTGGGCAGCCTGATCTAGAGGGAGGTGTCCATGCCTATGGCAGGAGGGTTGGAACTCGATGATCTTTAAGGTCCCTTCCAGCCCAAACTATTCTATGATTCTATGTGAAAGAATTGAATAGAGCTAATTTCTGTCTTCACAAGTGTAGGTGAAAGGAGTGGATGTTGTGTCCCTTCCAGAGTACAGATTAATTATGTAAATGCATACTTAGAAAGTGAGATGTGTGAGTACAGACACAGCTGCATGTGCTACATGTAGTTTACCACCAGCTCAAGAGCAATGGGAACAGCTGGTGAGCACACAACCCCAACTCCAGGAACAGAGGAACTTTCTGTGGCCCCTGAGCCAGAGAGGTTTTCTCTATGTGAGGAAACTATCCTGAGGCTTCCCCTAGGAGAGGTAGCACACCCAGCTGATTCCATCCTGCAGCAGGAATACACAAGGGATCCATTGCCATCTGTTGCCTCTGACTGCTCCCACAGGGCCACCTCTCCAGAAGTATGAGGCCTGTCAGCCTTGTGAAAGTTTCAGGTATTTAGCTGGAGGGTTCAGAAAGAGTCATGATCTATGACAGAAGGAGCAGAGTGCTGCCTTATGAAAATCTGTATAAATGAGATTTCTATTTTGCTGAGAAAGTACCTAATGATCTTTCGGTATTGTTTAAAAGGAGTGTGATAAAACCAACTAATTTTGTTTAGTCACACTTTAATGAGTCAACCACTTTTTCTGACATTCTCTAGGACCACAAGACATCAAAATGAGCTGCTTTGTGAACTGAGCAGAAAATTTCTTATTGAGAAACTGATTCACTGCTCTGTTACGAACAAAAGTTTCATATATCCAGAAACTAGAGGGCATGACTTGAATGGCCAGTCCCACAAGATTAATAAGCAAACACTAAGTGAAATTAATTACCTGCAGTATTTGTCTTCATCTCCTGAAAACACACACCAGATTCTGTTTGTGTATTTCCTCACAGCATTCTCAGAAAAAAAGGCTTAATTTATTGGATTATTCCCTATTAGTAATTTCCCCAGGTATAATGGCAGGGATTATTAAATTCATTTCTATTCAAATAAATTATTTTCACTGTATAAGCACATAAATTGTATTTCATACAAGTTTGTAAATATTTATATTAAAATATGTGAAAAAATGTACATTAATGACCTTATTTCTTTCACAGACAGCGTATTTGGAAAGAAAAAAAAATAGAGTATTATTTTACAGACCAGGCGACAGAATCTGTTTTAGTTTATAGCACCTTTTAGTATGAATTCTTGGTTTTGGTATATTTTGACCATAAATTCAGTGCACATAGAAATATTTTTGCAGGGTAGATGCCACAAAATAAAATAATATGGACAGCATTGTGGTGTTTTAGTTAATGTATGCTCAGATTCCCCAACTGCATATTAAAAAAATCCAAGAAAAATATTCTACTCTTTACCTATATGATGTGAGCAATCACAATAAAAACCTTCCATTGATACATTTACTATAAATGGAAATAAAGCAATTCTTTTGTATTCTCATAACATTGTCTTACAAAGGAAAATCATCAGGGCAGCAGCCACTGTTTGTGCCCATTCATTCTATCTTATTGTCTCTGCAGAGATGCAGGAAAACTCACACTCAGAAGAAACTAATCTCCTAACAGTGTCTGTTTGAGGAAACAGTAATTTGGCTTATGTAATCAAATTGCAATGTATTCAGCTAGCAGATGCGATCAAATAAAGGAAAAACCAAATTTAGATTTTGTGCCAATTGCTCTTTCATATGCTTGCTTGTTTCTGAGGACTCCCTATGATTTTTTCTAATTTGCTTGATGGTGGTAACATGCGGCATAGTTTTCTACACTTTCCAGCTGCAGCACTGCGGTTTGCCAACAGATGGCATGATGCATTCCCATTACCCAGTATCTTTCCAACAAGATGACTGGCTGTTCCTCTCTGAAGTAAACCAAAAACATCACCCTAGGCCTCAGCTCTGCGAAGATTTAAGGATGTGTTTGAATTTGCATACCAGTAGTACTAAATCATTCTTCCTGCCGTGTTAAAGGCTCTATTTTTTCTACTATGGTAAGAGCGCAGCTACCTATAGCTCAGCAATGTCAAATTATTTAGGTATATAATCACAGCATGGAAAAATATTCTTGAACTATTATTATGGAACCTGTTCACTATCTAGGTGAAAGCTAGCCAAATATAGCTGATTTTATTATTATTTTTACGTATTATCTAGTACTTCACTGAAAATATTCTATCTAGTATGTTACTTACATTTCTTTCTTTACTTCTAGCCTGCATGGATGAAGAAAATTTATAAACAGTTATATTAAATGGCTGTTATATGAACTGCTCATGTGAAATAGGAGTGTGCAGCAGGATGATGTACTGTGTGAAATACTGATGAATATTCAGTGAAAGCTAGCACTGGACAAGAGCTAAGTCTTGGCCACACAGTCAAAGGTTGAGCATGAAATATGCTTGAGTTCCCCCCTTAACTGTAAATTCAGCTCATCTCTCACCACAGAGGTACAAACCACAGAGTGATCTGTGGTTTGAAATTAGCAATTAAAGCTCTAAAATGAATAATTTTGAGAAAGTACTTTTTTTTCAGAACTTTTTTTGTGATGGCACAGAAGAAGCTATGGTGCTAGTTACATGCCCAGAGAAGTGGTATGGGGAATGAATACAATGTTGAGGTTTAGTTTTGTACCTCCCTCGGACCTGGAGGTTAATCTTCAGTATAAAATCATGGGTGGTAGAATATATGAAAAACAGTAAACATGCAATAGAATTTTAGTGATCTGCAGACATGTCCATAACACGCTAAACAGAAAAATTCCAGACCATAATCTGAAAGATCAGTGAACTCATAGTTTCACATTACTCAATGTTCATTTAAGCAAAAAATATTGTCAGCTCTTCCCAGTTTCTTCTATGCCTCTGACTAATCATATTGGTAGAAATGTTGATACGTTATGTGGAATACAAAGACATCTGTCTGTTAGGCTGTCCAGGCTAAAGGTTGCTAAATCTTTTTTCACAACTTCCCAGACAAGGGAGGTTGCTGTTGGCATATAATCTTTGCTCTTAATGACTTTATGCCTTGCCATCTTTAAAGATATGTTGTTTGTTTTGCTAGTTTACTACCTTGCTTTGAGAGTTTTACTCTTGTCAGGGTTAAGACCATGTAAAGTATAGCAGTTTGGTTTTGAAATGTCCCGTTTCTTTATCTAATGCCTTGTAGAAACTTAAGAGTATTACATCAATAGAAATACCTTTACCAAAAAAAATCTATAATCTCATAAAAATTATTAAGTTAGCTTGACAAGATTTGTTTTCTGTAAATCCACATAGACTGTTAATAATTATATTGCCTTATTTCACTTTTTCAAGTCCTCTTTCAGCCACAGCATTATTTTCTTTGGGATCAATACTGGGGTTTGCTTGGGTCACTTGACAGAAAAGTACAAAAGAAAAGAGGTCAAGTCCTAATCATTCTTCACACTCTCTTCTTCACCAGTTACCTCAAGTGGAAAATATCTAAGATCTTGGATCACCATCCATGTCAGTCTGATTTGAACTCTGTATAGATCTTTGGAGAACATAGGCATTTTTGTAGTATTTTTATGTTCACTGCTCAGATATCAGTTCCTTCACTTGCAGAGTGGTGTTTCTAGGAGAAAAAATGTCTTAAGCCTCAGAGATACAAGAAGTCAGGGATATTTCCATTGTTTGGACTGCAGTATACTGACCCCTCCAAGTTGGAAAAGGCTTTGTTCCTGGAGGAAGAAGTTCACTGAAAGGCAGGGAGAATGTTCATTCTCCAGATACTCACATTTAACAATTAATTCTATCTCTTTGCCACGAATTCAAAACAAATAATGCTCATTTGAGGAAATGGTAAGAGAAGAAAGAATACAGGATGCTGCCAAATGAGATGTAACCTATTAGAAATAGAGAGATTGGCAAATGCTTCAAAGATTTCAGGGAGAAAGTCACTTCGTTGCTCTAACTGACAGAGGTTTTGTAGAGATTACATTTTGATTCAGAACTTTTTTTTCTCTATCTACAACTCCACTTAAAGGCCATTTTATTTTAGAAAAGCTACCTTCTCTATCTGTGACTTACAGTTAGTTGCTACTATGTCCCTTTACGAGAGGAGTTCTTCATTTGGTGTCAACTATACTCTGTCAAAGAGGACATGTAGAAGCCCAAGAAGCCCAAGGAACATAGTCATGTATATGATTTAAACCCGAAACGATTTTTAAAGTTTTATGCAAGGAGTCTAACTGAACAAACAAATAAACAAAAAATCATATTTGCACAAATTTGTGGCAAAGTCTCATTAAGAGCAGAGGAAGACATTCTTTTCCTGGCTTGATATGGTCTTGATGCTATGTGAGCTCAGTTTTTTACAGATTCAGATTGATCTGACACACAGAAGCAGAAGGCAGGACACTGAGGAGTGGTAAGCAGGAAGGTGAGGCTTCTCTTGGCACAATGGGAACTTTAGAGTCATAAGGAAAAGACATCAGTAGAAAGACATTACTTTAACAGAAAGATCTCTGGATTCCAGCCAAATCAACAAATAGATGATAAGAAGTAGAGTGTTCTTTGGTCTGCAAGATTGCAGTGTCACTTGGTGCAGTATCTCTTACAGATAAGGACTGAAAAAGATATATGGCATTCATGGAAAAGGGACATACACTGTAAAGTCTGTTTAGTCAGATGAGACCAGTCAATTTTCAGGTCAGTTTACAAAGGCCTTTAGAGCTCTTATAGATGAGACAAGGACTGAAATAATGTCATTTAAGAGACTTCATCATCACTACATATTCTGGTCTATCATAAAAACTGGAAGCTTTTGTAACAATTATGTGTAATTTTTATTCGTTTTTTACAATTTTTTACAATTATATATACAGTGTTCCTTCTTTTGAGGAACCTGATTATGAATTGTATGCAAATAATTAATCCTCTTGGTAAACCTTCTCAAACTACTTATTTTTTATACCTCCTTTTCTTGATTTTGAGCCTCAGCAGACTCAACAGTCACCATATACATGGTTCCTCCTAGATCACATTCATCATGCTATTTGAGATTGCAGAGTCTCTATCTTCTCTGAGAAGTTATGATCAATACACAGTGCACTTGCACTTCTACACCATTTCAGGTTTTGTTTATTCTTATTCTCTGTCTTTCCCTCTGATGTTCTGAAGTATTCATGCATCTTTATATCTGCTAAAGCTTTAAAGATGAGCAACTGACACATTTGCAGATAAATCACTCAAAGAAAGCTTGCATGCATTCATTTTCTCAAGTGCCTCGAGGTGATTAAGCTTAAGGTCAAATTCTGCTCCTGTGAGCAGCACCCAAGAAGATGCATTTTGCCGATAGGAACTGTGGGAATTTCTCTTCTCTCTCTGTCAGAAGGTCCTGAGGTACCAAGGCCACAGCTGTTAACACAATGCTAAGCTTTAGGCAGTCTAGATATAAATTATTGCTTCCTTATCCCTTATATGTTTCTCAGGCAAAAAATGCATTTTTCAAAAAAGCCACTGATTCCATCTTTTCCAGACCTTTGTGTATTTGGATTCATCACTCACTTCACATGAAACTCTTCCAGAAGGCTGCTGCCCCCCAAACCTATGTGGCTTAGTAGTCCTATCACATCCTGAGCAGACATGACTTTCCCTCTCACCAACTGAGCAGTTACATTAATGTAGGGTGCAGCACTACATTAGGTGTTTATGCACCTCAATGTTGGACCTTACCTTCACACAGCCATCATCTAGGCAAATGGTGTGCACAGCCCGCGTTCACCTCAAGACTTCTGCAGAAAATAAAACAACCTGCTAGGTCAATACAGATGACCCAACTTCTATCTATGTGAACTCTGTCCATTGCACTCAATTTCTTTTTGATCACTCTTCTCACAACCACTATGTCTTGCTGTCCTGGAAATGTTCCTGCTCAAGTATTGCTACACAACACTTCCACTTCAGATTCTCCAGCAAGACACTGCTATCATTTTAGGTAGTGCCAAGAACACTAAGGCAAGTACTTGATTATGATGGCTGTACCCACTTATATTTAAAGTTTTATATTAATAAATTTACCATTAGCTATTTGTAAATTTGGAGCTACATTAAGCACAATGCAGAAGAAGATGGTCACTATCAACAAGTATTTATATTAAGCTACCATGTGGTTTGAAGTCACCATCTACCCAAACCTCATGCCAGGTCCTGAGCACATTCTCCACCAGTGGAGTTCAGCTGACTGCCAATAGCTGGCTTACTGGTGGATGTTGTTGGTAATAAGGCTGCTAAACAGAGGCCTCAGCTTGCAGCTGTGCAGTGAGTGTTGCAGATGTGTCTATGGCTTGGCTATGTACTCAGTCAATCCAGTTCATCCCTGGAATTGCAGCCCTAATTATAATGGCAGACAGATATTCTTCTCTCCAGGATGGGCATTTATCAGATTTTCTTTGGGGTATAACTGAAGTATTTGGTGACTTTTTAATATACTATAGAGATGTCTAAATAGCATAGACATCTAATGTGGCAACCAGACCAGGAAGGAAGTCAACTGAATTGTTACTAGATATTTTGGGGTTTTACTCAGTGGTGTTGAGATGGATGGTTTCCTATTCAACACTTTTGCTTTTCAAAGCTTTTGCTGTCTCGTTTGCCACCAGCCCTTCTGCTGCTCTTATATGCACAGGAATATTTAACAAAGTGTGTTGGCACTGACATATTCACCATATTGCAGTTGGTGTCGATCTCACAAATAATTCTGTTGTGCTCACAGGGAATGGGTAATGGAATGGGCAAAAAACATATCCTCATAGAGACAAAAAGCTCAGCATAAAAATGCATTTAAGGAGCACTGAAAACAGCAGAATCACTTTCAGCGCAGAGATCACAAAAGAACTAATTTGCCAAAATGCCATTCCAAGCCCATGACCACAGCATTAGTAATGCTGCAAAAGCATGGAGTGCACCTGAGCCCTGTGCTCATTAACCTTTTGGGTTAATGTGCGCCTTACAAACATAAAGGGGCTGTGTCTGTGGTGTAAAAGAATTGAGGGGGAAAAGCAAGCACGGGGGAAGGAAAGGAGTGGGAATAACTCAAGGAAAAGACAGTGTTCTTTTGATTCTCGAAATGAACAGAGTGTTGTTTTTCTCCAACACAGAACTGTGAAAAGTGAATGAAGAAAAGCATTCCAAGAGAGAAATTAATTTGAAAGCTACAGCTTCAAATCTAACACATATTTAGACTTGCTATCAACCAGATAATTCTCTGACGAGGGAACTGCTAAACAGAAGAAGCATTTGAACGTGGATTTGTCCAGACTGCAGGCCTGATTGTCTTTATTTTCTCATAAATGGCCAAGGTAAAGTGACCAGATGTCTCATTTAGATTGCACAAATAACAGTTTTTAATAGACTGTCCCAGTATTCAGTGAATTTTTTTATTAAGGTGCAGAGATATGCTACTGTTATTCTGCCACTGGTCCACCCTCGGTAAAAAAACGGCTGATTCACAGACTCTACTCCTCCTCTGCTGTATGTTATATCTACAGTAGATGATCAAATTCTCATTAACACAGGGGAGAGTACAGCCTGGCACCTGCAAAATGTTTTCAAATATGACTGCTTAATGTCTCTTGGCAATGCTGGATTGTAACAGGAAGCCAAATAGTGGTGCAGCCAAGGATACATTGCAGGAGATCTCTATCCTCAGGCAATTTAATTTGGACACAACTGACTTGGAACACAGCTCCACTTTCTTCTGCTGCCCTGTGCTCACTCCCATTTCACCCTCTTCAGTACCCCTTTTATCCTGTTCATCATGGTCTTCCCTCACCATTCCCTCTCAACCCCTCATTTTCATCTTCCAGATGGAGAGGCTGGCCCCTCCACAAAGCCACTCTCACAGATTACAGGAATAAAGAGAAAATTTCTCCTGATACATTTAGAGAACATAAACTGTTCCTGAAATTTGTGTAATTCAGGTAGGTGTCATCACTGACCAATATCTTATCTCTTGGTTGAAGCTGAATTTGGCACAGCATTTAGGAGATATCTGATTTCTTAGAAGCTTTGTAGAGAGATCTCATTGTTTGTAGCTATTTTTATTAACCTAAGATATACAGTGGTGTTAGCCAGTTTAATTGCTATTTAACATATGCTGCTATATATATTTCACATATACATAGAGGTTCTTGCATTTTCAACAGTCTCTGGTGCCTATTTGGAGCGTTATAATCAACTAGTAGAATATTCTATCTGTTCAATTTACCATTCAAGAGATGGCAGTATGCAAAGAAAGCTAGTACTGCACTGTGCTATCAGTGCAGCTTTTATTCCACACAGGTTAATCTTGTGAAGCATCTTAGAGTTTTTGATCAGTCTAAAATACAGCATATTTGCTTGAAATAGGACTTTGAAATTTTATCTATAACTTCTAAATGAGATAGTAATACAAGCTTCTCTGGCTCTTTAATAATGAATGCAGTTATGTTATTTTATCTGCATAGGAATATGGTAAACAAAATCAAAGCAGCACAGACATAACTCTTACATTTTCAAAACTACCACAACAGCTCTATGTACCTTCAAATCTTTCTTCCTATGAAGACTTACTGCAGAATTACTGTATGGCACATTGCTATTTTCAGAGTGCTTGCTGCAGCATTGACTGAACTCATACCTAATTAATGCTCCCATTCAGTTCAGGATCAGAAAGGTCAATCCAGCAGCATTTGATCACTTTGGAAATTATTCCTGTCTTTGATCTTATATTTTGACATGTAATTAGTGTCAATAAAGGCCCCATGGGTCCTTGTAGCTGCATATGAACCACACTCGTGTGCTGTATTAGGCACCTTGAATTGTATTTATTATAACTCAGATATGCCAAATCTAAGCATCCCAGTTCTAAGATCCTTGGATATTTAGACTGTATCAGGATTTGTCAAGAGGATATTTGTAATTGGGAGAATATTTCTCTTGGTTCAGATGCTTTGGTTTTGTACTCTAGCATGTGGAATCACAAATGGCCTTTCAAAAACTGAAGTTTTGCTGCAGTACATTGCTTGTATTCCTTTGCTACACGGACTTTTGTACAAAGAGTTTTTTGTTTTTTAATCTAAGGAATTAAAAATAAAAACACTAATTTGTTCAAAGTGAGTCAACACCATTTTTCTCTAGCTCTTGTAAGAATGATGATGGATGGCATAACGTAATATGTCAACACACCAAAAAACACAGCCTAAACAGTTTAGTATCATTAGCAGCACTAGTACTGCATTTCACATCCACTGCTGCTCTCTTCTCTTTGAAGTATTGAACTCTTTCATCTAAATATGTAGAAAGTAATAAAGAGCAGACTCTGCCCTATGAACATTGTTCTGCTCTGTGCCGGTCCCTGGTCTGGACTGGCTCTCTCCACTCTCCTCAGCACCTTGTTCCCCATCACATCAACAAACAAGATCAGTGTCTCACATCCTGCTCCCACCAAGAAGGAACTTCAGTCTTCAGCACCCAAAGCAGGCAGGCTGGGAGGAGGCAGTACTCCAGGCAGATGCCAGTCTGCTTCTGAACCTCACAACATGTTTGATTCCTAATAATAGCTCATGCCTCAGCCACCTTAGTGCTGTACAGCACCCAACTGAAACAACAATAATCTGAGAACAAAAGATATTTTCCTTTTTCTTAGTGACAAAAAATATATTTAGAAAGCTTCTAGCTTTACAGTCAGAAGTTCTGTGCTCACATAAAAGATATTTATGTGTTTATATAAACTTTGTAGAGAATGTTGCTGGAAAAGTTTTGGGTGAAGTATGTCTTCATCAGATACTCATTTAAATAGGTCTGGTTTCGATTGCTTCTTTTTTTAACAAATCTGAAAGTTTTCTAAGCAATGTAAACTTTCATGTGAGAATTACCATCTTTCTGAGAGGCAAGTTTTCAAGGAAAAGGTGGTAAAAAATATAATTTCACCCTAACCTCAAAATAGATGCACCACAGTTCTCTTATGAGAGTGTATGAATTTCTGTTTTCAGAATGTAAGCTCCTGAAAAATGCTTCCATGAAAATCTTGCTTTGTTGTGTGACGAAAAAATATGCTTACATAAGGTCAGTCAATTTACTGAAAATTTTTTCAAATAAAATTCCCACTTTACCAAACCTATTGTCAGGTTAGATCTGGTTCATATTTTTGAAATTTTAGTATTAACTGTGTTATGACTTAGAAGCTGTATGTGAACACATGACTAAGTTGCTATAAATTAACTAACACTGAAAGAAAAGCAAGTAAATGAAGTAGCCTTAAATGAAACATCTGGGGACTATAGTTATTCATGGTGGTTTTGTGAGTGAATCAAGATCTTCATGGCCCTCTTCCCNCTTTTTCTTAGTGACAAAAAATATATTTAGAAAGCTTCTAGCTTTACAGTCAGAAGTTCTGTGCTCTGATTAGTTCACATAAAAGATATTTATGTGTTTATATAAACTTTGTAGAGAATGTTGCTGGAAAAGTTTTGGGTGAAGTATGTCTTCATCAGATACTCATTTAAATAGGTCTGGTTTCGATTGCTTCTTTTTTTAACAAATCTGAAAGTTTTCTAAGCAATGTAAACTTTCATGTGAGAATTACCATCTTTCTGAGAGGCAAGTTTTCAAGGAAAAGGTGGTAAAAAATATAATTTCACCCTAACCTCAAAATAGATGCACCACAGTTCTCTTATGAGAGTGTATGAATTTCTGTTTTCAGAATGTAAGCTCCTGAAAAATGCTTCCATGAAAATCTTGCTTTGTTGTGTGACGAAAAAATATGCTTACATAAGGTCAGTCAATTTACTGAAAATTTTTTCAAATAAAATTCCCACTTTACCAAACCTATTGTCAGGTTAGATCTGGTTCATATTTTTGAAATTTTAGTATTAACTGTGTTATGACTTAGAAGCTGTATGTGAACACATGACTAAGTTGCTATAAATTAACTAACACTGAATAGTAGATTGTAAGGTATTTTAACATTTACAAGACAGCTAACAGATTTTCCTCTGCTTTAGAAAAGCAAGTAAGTGAAGTAGCCTTAAATGAAACATCTGGGGACTATAGTTATTCATGGTGATTTTGTGAGTGAATCAAGATCTTCATGGCCCTCTTCCCTCCCTCTGTTATTGTATTCAAAAAGGATCTCTGTCTGCAATAAATTATTATTACTGCTGCTTTGCTCTTGTAGAAGTACTTTTCTCCAAGGTGCTCTTGATACCTTACTAGCTTATGGGAATCAAACCTCTCATGCTTCTTGTGAGATAAACTCCCCAAAGTCTAGAACCTGTCTATCTGAAGAAAATATTAAAGATACTGCAATGACAGAAACTTTTCCCAGTGTTTCTGATCTTATCTCATAGGATTTCTGAGAAACTTGTCACGCTTAGATTCAAAAGCTTTTCAGGTCATTATTCACTGCAAGCAAACGTAAGTGAACTGAAACTTTAAGTATCATGTCCTTCTGATCAACTCAATAAAAGAAAGATAATAAAAAATCTGTTTATGTATTAGTAGTAGTATATCTATAATCCCTTTCAAGTAGGTATAAGCTAAGCCCTACAATACACATTGGTGAAAACATTCTTCCTGGATAATCTTATTAATTCACCAACAACTGGCCTGAAGTATCAGATTAATCAACAGACAGTAGATGAATACTATGATGTGTATTGTTAGTTTCAGTCCCTGGTTAGCTGAGTACTCAGTAGGCACACAAAAATCCCACCTCAGTGTTGTAACAGGGAACAACAAATCTGCTGGCAGATTATGTTTTTATTTGTATCAAAGAAAATTCAGTCTCATTCTTTAGGAAAAAAAAATAGAAGGAGGAAATATGAGTATGGGCATAACCTTGGTTTTCCTTGAAATTCAATTCTGTTAAACATAAATCCTCAGATTACCTCTCCAGCTTTCACCATGTTACCAATCACGTTTGTTCAATACAGCAATCTTCATATTTTTGCTTTTTTTATAGAACAGCAGATTACTCAGATACTCTCTCTAAACCATTAAATCAGTCTAACCATGTATTAAAACATCTTGCAAATTCCAGAAAATGCTGTTTTCCTGACATCTTTTTTGAACAGTGCAAAATCCAAATGTGACAAGGAATAAAGCTCTTTGATGTAAAGAGCTGGTCCTGTAGACAGATCCCCACTGGGCAGATGGTTATTTTTAACAGGCTGACCTAATTTCTTAGTAATGATCGAGGGATAGCATAAAGCCCTGGTCCATAGTGTTGAAGTAACATGAGAAAGCTGTAGATATTCATAACAGCAACATTTGTTAGACTGAATTCAGTCTTAACTAAGGCCCCAAACATCTACTGTCACAACAGTTAAAGGTTAAAGATGGGATAATTTATTATGACTGACCTATTATACGATATCAAGCCAAACTAGTCATCTTTAGGAGCCAGAGAAAGCTTTACAAAAGCATTTTTTTTTATGACTACTGAGTTATTCCTGATTTCTTTCAAAGCATTTTCTTGCTTGTCTTTTCTCACTTCTCATAAATGTTGCTAAACTTGAAGGTAACCAAATTACATTATGGTTTCTTTCTTTCTCATCAGTCTCCCATTCTCATTCCTCATCTCCTCTCACTATTTGTATTTAATCTTTCCAGAACTACTAAGATTGGAGGCTGGTAATCAATCTTAGTGAAAGGAATAAATACAGGCTACAGATTTCAAAGACTCTTATTCCCATGACATTCAGTGAAGTTTGCTTCAGTAAGAGCCAAAGTTAAGAGGAGAATCTAGATTACAACAAACAGATACTCAGAGGCTGCTATTTTAATACAAAACAGCCATGCCTGAAAAAGATAACTGGACAAGAAATTTTATATATTGCTAGTTATGTTTACACTAATTTCTATTCTTGCATTCATCAGCTTTACACAGGAGCAGACAGCAAATACATTCAGTCATGAAACTAGTAAACTTTTCCTCCAGAAATTCATTAGAAAAGCTGTTCTCTATAATCAGTTGCATGTTAGCTAGAACAGAATTTTATAACCCCAATGCTCAAAGACAAGATGCATTCTCCTCTTGGATGTCCTAAAACATCATAGTGCTTTGTCAAAGTAAGAGTTTTTTCAACAAAACAGACCTGTTATTTGTACAGACACTCATGGTAAAAGCAATTGCAATTTTTCATGCTCAGTTCATAACATACACATCGTGCTCAGCATCTTACTTATTTTGAAAACTAACTTAAATCCATGTTTTCAATCTTGTTTGACAGCATTTTTTGAACCTCTCAGAATAAAATACTATTCTAACCTCATGAACACAGTTCAGTTTCTGTGTTTAATCTTACTAATATACACCCTCAGTGCACTGGTCACTCAAACTGAAAAGCTAGTTAAGGCTTCTCCGTATTCTCCCAACAGTCCATTGCTTTTTGACTGTATGATTACTAAGTCATGGGAAAACACAGTCAATAAGCTTCCTTCCCCTTAATGACAATCCAAACTTAAAGAGTTTATTCCTATGCATTCAGAAAATGCTTGTCTCCTCCCACATGCCAGTTGTACATCTTTTCTAGGATACTCAAAAGGGAACACGCACTGAGTGACCTGGAAATGCAGCTCTCTTCATTGTATAGTGTTCAAGACCTTGCATATAATAAGTGAAGCTATTTCCACAAAGAGCCATTTATTGGAGACCTTCCTGTGAGAAGTTAAAGGGCATTATGTTAAAAGACACATTGTGATTGAAGTTAGTAGTTATGATGTTAACAGGCAGATATCCATTAATTCATTTTCAGCTTAAGAATTGTGTCTGAAGATATATCCCAAGAATTTAGAAATCTGCAAGTAGACAGCATAGGATGCTGTTTCACATAAAGTAAATAAATAAATATTTGTGTATTTCTGACTTCTGCTCTCATTCCACTTTTTTATTCTATCCAGATATACAGTTTTAAGGCCCAAAGTGTTCCTCAATAGATTTTTAAGATGTAGGTCTGAAAACTAAAATATGTCAAAGCTATAATTTAACGTATATAATAAACCACTCATATTTCAGTGCAATATATTCACATTTTTACTGTCTTTTCAGTACTAGAGTGACTCCTGAGGATCTCCCAGGCAAGAAACCTTACAAATCCTTTAATATCACTAGTACAAGTCCAGTTAACAAACCTACAGCCTCATTTCTTCATAAAGCGGAAGCAATGGTCACCATGATTTGGTCAGCATGAAGATCACACTTTTGTCACAGCTGCTTCAGAGTCTCTCCAAACAACTTTACCTTTTTCGAGCTGTAGACAAGGCTCTTTCATAAAATTGCACATGGATCAATGTATGTTTGGTGTAATGTGAAAATTTAATCTTTCTTTTGAGTAAGTGTTGGTTTTTAGTATTTAATCACCATGTGTTAAAGTATACTTATTAGCTTACAGTTAAACATATACTGAAAGACCCTGAGAAAGTAGTATCAGTCATGTGACAGAGGCACAATTAAAATTAGGTAATTAGGTAACAATTGTCAAATTGTCCTGCTCAACCAGGACATGCCAAACTAAATATCATTATATGCATTATTTTCCTCTATCCAATCTTTCTAGGCTTTTCCTCTCAAAAATTAATACAACCAAAGTACAGGTTCTACAGACATTCCTTTTTTTTTCTGTTATCATGTTGAATAAATGAAAGCTACTTGCATGCTATTTTTCTGTTAATACTATAGCCCATTCATTAACCATGGGAGGTCTTCCCAATATCTAACTAATTTGTTTTTGCCAGCTTGAGACTTTCTCTTCTCCTTTGTGATTTTTCTTTATACATATTATTACTGTTATTTGATTTATATAGCATTGCTCCCTATGTGCTCATGGTGCTTCAAGAAATTCAACAGTCACACTAAAAGGCAAGAAACTTCAATTATTCATAAAGTAGAAAACTCTTTAGTTCAGGCTCAAGAAAGGGAAATGAATAGCAGCAGGACTCCCTTGGGTGTAGATTTTCAGACAGAGGTCACAAATTATTTTACCTGAAGAACTGTTGATCATCAAATCTCACTGAGGACAATGTGAATTGCAAGTGCTCAGCACAATGCAAATCTACATCTTATATATGCCAGTAATCAGAAATCAGAGAAGGAGAAAAACTCTATCAAAGTTTAGGTGATACGAGAAAAATATCAGAGTGCTAACACAATCAATGTCCTGAAAATCAAAGATGTTGGGATCTGAAGGGTGAAGGGCTTGATTTGAATGCAGATCTCACTTTCAAGAGTATTTTAAGGGAAGCGACAGGAAAACAGATAAAATTCTAGCTGCTCCCTAGTCCAAAAGATAAATACCATTAAGCTGAGGCCAAATCAAAAGTAGAATTTTGTGTGTTCTCACAAAAATCTCTCCCTCTTAAGTGACATGTTTTGTTTTCCATAATAAAGTGGAACATTTAGAATGGCACATTTCCAAACAAAATTATTTTAAATAAAATTGAGAATTCTTTTATACTTCTTAAGTTAAAATGTCTGAAATTATTTTAAAAACAGTGCTGTTTAGGTGTGTTAACCTAAAAAGTACTTTCCAAAAATTTCACTATGGGACGTTCAGCTCAAAAGTAATCTAAAATTAAGTATTGCTAATGAAATCACATATTTAAAACAGATCAGACCTTATTTTAATGGTGATGCATAAAAACTATATCATCATGCTTGATAAAGCACATCCTCATCACTTTTGACAACATGCACATGTTGTCAAACCAGTTCTTGTATTTGCTTTGTGTGAACCCTGACCTGCCTTTTTTTGTCATTCCTGCCTATGTTTGTTAGACCTGTTCTTTTTTGATCTTAAACAGTAATTTTTTTATGTTTACAAATACTGATTATAGTGGGATCTGGGTCAGACATAGTGGCTTTTATGCCACCAGTATAAAGATTAAAATTATCGCTAATTATAGCTTTAATGAAGACACTTATTTGATATGCAAAGTTCAGCAAGATGGTATACTGTGAAATATTTTTAATTCTCTGAATTTTTAATTCTCTATCTATTTTGATCTCTAACCCTATATTCTTTATCTCAATAAGGAGTACTCCTAGAACAGTATTTTAAACATCTTGCTTTCTAAGACAAGGTTATGCAATTTTGCATTCTCCTCTTTTCTTTTTATTTAAAAATGAAAAGCTTAACCATGAAGCCCCGACGGTGATAAATGTTCTATGCTAGCCAACACAGAAAAGCAAAACAAAAAACTCTTAGTAAGACAGATACAGAGACAAATAACAAGTAATGACCGTTTGTCTTGGCAGCAGGATAACACAACATAAAACACATATTTGATATGTAAAACAGGATCTCTCAAAAACATGTTTTTGCATGGCCTGAAGCATTCTCTGTTCATTCCATCAAAATAATTGAAAAATACAAGAAATCCTAACTTGAAATATGTTTCATTCTTTGGAATTTCTTTAAGCAAATTTTCTGTTTCAGGTAGGGTTCCAATAAACTCAGTCTGCTCAATCAAATACAGACTAGAAGCTTTTTATCATGCAGAAGACTGAATATGAACGCTTAGTGAATGCACCTGGACCAATTTCTCGGACACATAAGATGCTCTGGTAATTTTTTAATAATAATAACTTTCTTGATTGTCTAAATTTTTTACCTCATTCTTCTCTATTTCTCAAAGAGAGAAGAGGTTCTTCTTTATGCAGACTAATATTAAATAAAATTTATTCTGCTAAGGAAGACAGTAGGAGTGGACAGCAGAGCAAGCAAATCACCAAAAAAACCCCCTGGCTCCCTCTTCTTATTTGACTTATTTTATTACATTGTTGAAGAAGCAGATTGACTGCCTTTCCCAATTTGAATTTTTCTGTCTCATATTATTTTCTCTCCGCATGACTGAAATGCACACAGACTCAGAAGTTTTAATTTAAGTGGCTATCTGTTTTTTAATACTTCACGGATGAGATTATTGTCTTGATTTGAAAGTGACTACAATTTATGTTGTCAAAAATAACACTCCTATGGTGGGACAGCATCACAAATGAGGAATATAGAATACTCTACACCAAAGCCTACATGAGACTTTGTAATGAGCAGTGCAGAGCTGAGTCACTTCTAAATACTTCCACTTATGCATTTTTTAGGTGTATAGCAAAATCCTTGACTACACTCTTACCAATTATAGCTCTCTAGACTGATTCTGTATACCCTGTATACCCTGCCATATGCTTTTTGGATGCAGCTGTTGTATTCACAAACTCACCAGCTGTGACAGGCTTTTAGGAAGAGAAATTATTCAATAACCCCCTTCTCAAATACCAGTCCTCCATAATCTAGACAATTAAAAAGCACTAAAATGTATGAAAAAATCAGCTGTAAACTATTTTTAATATTAATTTGATGAAAAAAATCATTTTGGGAAAAAATTTCTGTCTAAGCAGCAAGGTTTCAGTAATAGTATAAAACTGGATGCACAGAGAAAAAGATTTCTAAGTAGAGTCCTGCTTTTTTCCCTCTGCAAGAAAAGTGCTGCAAACTTACCTGGCAAAAGTAACAGCAGTAAGGGGGAAGAGGAATGGTGAGCAAAGAGACACTGACAGAACTACTGGGTCACTCAAGGAAAGATTTTGAAAGAGACAAACCCCTATTGAGTGGGAGAGAAAGCAACATCTGTCAGGAGATACAAGGAAAGGTTGTTTGAAATCCAAGACAAATTTGTGCACCAAAGACTTTCTGGGCTTATCTGACAACCTTAACTAAGGTGCTAGTTGTGTGTATGGCTCTCAGGCCAGCTAAGTTCAGCTCAATTCAACATGGATCTAACTCTTTAGAGTTATGTCTTATTTATCTGTGATTTTCAAAAGCCTCACTTTCATTCCCTTAACATACAAGCCTCACTGGGAAGCATTATGTTACAATCACCCTGCTTTTTGAAAATCCCTCACTAATGACCAAATTATCACAACCTTTTTTCCCCCGAGTTATATTCTTCTATCAGTGAAGTTAACAATAGTTTCTGTTGCCATACACAAAATAAATCAAGGATATGAAAAAAAGGCTCCACTGGATGTGAAACTGTACCGACAGTAAGCTGTGTCTATTTGCATTGCGTGCAGGGGAGTTAGAAAGTGCCAGCTGCTAGTAGCAGCTGAGCAAAGTTTGAGCTTTTCCCCTTGCCATCCATCCCCCTCTCTTCCACTTTTTAATTGCATCTAACTGTATATTTTTCAACCATAACAGTTACTGCTGCTAGTAATTCCATTTATTCAATGCAATGTCATTATCACTGGAGGAAACAAGAGGGAAAAGGTACTATTCTATTTATTTTCATATTATTTCCTTACCCAGATCTTACAGTTTCCCACCCCCTAAGCAGCACAATGCTGCACATCTTATTTTTCTGCCACTGCACTGGCCATAGGACACAATAAGGCTCTTTTTTTCATACCTCTGTCTTCTGTAAGCAAGGTATATAAATCACAGCAGAGTTGCTAACAGTATGTGACTGACAGTCTTGCTTGATAGACAATCTGTGATCCTTTCGGCCTTTTACTAATAAGCTCATTAGGATAGAAGGGCTGAAAATACTTTCTAGGATATAGCAATGAACCTCAGCAAATTCAGTGCATGTCCTACCATTCAGACTTTAGAGAATCAATCTTTCTTCAATCAAAAATTTGTCAGGTTCTGCTGAATGTCTTCTGAAGGTTACCATGTTTTTTCCTTTTCTTCCTCTCTCTTTTTTTTTTTTTTTTTTTGCAATACAGGTTCTTTCACAGACCCAAAAATGTAATGTAGGTCAAGGTGAAATGGTTCTGAACACATTTAATTTTCTTTTCTAAGTTAGTTTTTTGAAACATTTTAAAAGACTTTTTCTGTTTTTTTTAAGGTATGACCTTATTTTGGATGAACTTTTCAATAAGCATTAATTTTAAGAAAAGACCTAAGATACCTGCAGCCTATTGACATTGGCATTTCGGCTGAGGTTTCAAAAATGCAAATGGAAAACTACTAGAACAAGGACTGAATAAGATACTTCATAGTTCCTCTTCATGTTCTGATTCTGGTCAGACAACTATTAAAATTCCATATTCAACATAAGAGCACATTTTAAACATTTCTTAAAAAAATTACTCTTTAAAAATAGCACGGAGATAATAAGCACTTCTGAAGAAGACTTTCATTCACAAGTAGAAAAATAAGTCAAGACATCAATATTATGGTGAATATCTTAAAGGTAGTATCTTTCTGCTTCAACAATGTTAAATAGCCAATATGATTGAAAAGGTACTGATTCAGAAATACTTATGTGGTAGAAACTGTTAAAGCATTCCAGAGAATGAGACAGGCTAATTTTTGGGGAGATTTGGGGACCATAGCATGCAGGACTATAGTCTTTATTTCTTTTGCTAAATAGTTGTTGTGGTTGTGCTTCTCCATATGTCTAAAACCTACTTCTTCCTTTGGCTCATGAACTACAATGGATATTTTGTTCTGTTACCCAAAGAGTAGTCCAACACATGCAAAATCAGCAAGGAAATTCAGAAATACTTTCTGCTCATTAGGTTCTTAATTTTTGTCAAAAAAAATATTTTCCTAATGCTCCTGGATCATTCTTATGTTTCTTAACTAATTTAGCCATCTTTTTTCTACATTTAAAATTTATTTTTTATTTCTTTCTTCAAGTTCCCCTAATAGTATTTTTTTTTTTTTTACCAGCACCTCAGTTTTTCTTTTCACTCTACTGCTGGCATTCTACATCCTAAGCTTTCATCTGCTTTTAGATGCTTTGATTTCCTCTGACCACTCCAGGTTTTCTTCTGCATAGGGCATCTCCTGTTTTATCCTACCTCATAATTTTCCCTTCATTCAGCCACAGTGGAAGATGCAGTTGAATAACGATCACAAGGAGAAAGACAAGATGCAAAGTCTACAAAGTCCTAGTAGGTTGATGTAATGAAACAATAGCATCAAGTAGTCAATAAGGAGGACCAGCAAATCAATGCAGATAGTGCAAGCAAAGAATTAGACAACTGCCTGCCTCAGGCAATACTTACAGAAGCCAGGATTAGACTGAGACAACTTTACTGATGACCAGGATATCCATGTCATTCTTTTATCCTTTTTCTTTCTTTCTTTTTTTTCCCCTCTAATTCTTCTCCCATTTATCTCCCATTTATCTCCAAATTCTTCCTCCCTTTTCCCTTTGGGGCAAAAGACTGTTAAAGATCAGTAAGTAGCACTAAATGTTGTTTATTTCATCTATGCCATCAGAAACTCATTCACCTCATTCTTTCGAGTTATAGAATGAGACAAGGATGACTTGCTGTGGCATCAGATTTGAGATAGCTAGAGGCTGGGTGCAGAAATCCAGGACAATGCAGAATGCCTTTGATGTCATGGTCACTGAAATTCTAACTGTAAGATGTTCCATATATGTCAGCTTAGGCAGCTACATATATTCTGATCTCACTACCTTCCACTTTCCACCAAATACTTTAGTGACTGATATACCGCCCCTGCACCTTTTAGGACCTTTTAGGCCCTGTTTCTGCTGTTGGTACAATGGCCTCAGCATTGTCACCAGATCTGTTAGACACATTACTGTGCAGTCAGGTAGCAAGTGGTAGATCCTTGGACACAGTTAACCACCGCCTGTGTAACAATGAGTGCTATGCTCTTTCTTTCCTTTCTTTGCACTTTCATAGCTCCTTACGTCAAGGAGGAAGACACTTGGTAATACCCAGCATCTCACAACAGTCGTTCAGTCCCTCAGTGACAGTGCCCAAACCAATCACCTAATTTCCTGCTGCCAAAAAATAAGATTCAGAGTACCCACCTTGGTATCTAAACTGTAAATACCAGGGGACAGACTAAGATGTTTTATCTCTGTTCAGAACTTAATCTTAGGACAATTCACAGAGAATCAGGGAGATATGGAAAGCCTGAAGGCAGCTGCTCAGTACCACCTCCTCAAATGTCATGCTTCATGAAAGAAAGAAGTATGCATAAAGGTTTATCCCTCAGCTCAATTAGTAAGTTTCCAATCATATTAGTCATTTAAATGTATTAATTGTTGCAGTAAGAGATCACCTTTTGCATTTGGGTTTTGGCAAACTGTGAGAGTACTACACGGGCTGTAAGAGTTTATTTTTTGTTTCAGACCAGTGTAACTCCATCTATCTCCCTGTCACATAGAATTCCACTCACAGTCTCTGAAGTGCTTAATTACTGTATTCTTTACTCTCACACTGTGTGACACCTAAGTGGGAGCAGCCTGTCTAACTTATCTGGGTATTAGCCCAAACAATCACAGCATCATCTCACTTCAAGGTAAAGCGATTCTCATCAATATCAATAAAAAGTTTTAGTGTTTTGGGCGATTGCCAAGATGAGAGGCAGAATCTTCATCTGATCATTGCAGTAAACATGCAAATTACTTGTTCGAGTTAAATAACCTTATCATGTATGTACATAAAACATTTTATAAAATTACTCCTGGAAATTGAATGAGAGTGGCAGCTGCTACATAGAGAATGTAACTTGTCCCAAGCCCAACCATGCTCTTGCCTACAAGAAATTACTGCTTTTGCTAAATGCATGGAATTGTTTATTATTATGTGTCATTTTTCATTCTTATTTTGAAGTCTGCAAGTAAAGCACAGTTTTGTTAATTGCTTATAACAAACATTCCCTTGACATGAAGGTATTATACTGCTGCCTCTTTTGCCAAAATGTAAATTGAACTTCATTTAAAAATCTCTATTTAATCATGTAATTTCAGAATGCAATTGTGCAATTTCTTTCAACTTGCAATCTGGTTATTAGTATACAGTACTAATTATGGTTACCTATAATCTAGATTCCTTAATTGGATGTACAAAGTGCAAATAAGTTACTGATAACATCTCTTATAGGTCATACAAATCCAATCTTATGCCAATTAATTAAAGCTCTCAAATTGTAGGCAGAGGAAACAACTGGATCTGAATGATAAAACAGAAACAAAGACAAGAAGGACAAATAAGCAAAATAAGCATAAAGAGCAGGATTTATTACTCAAATTCATCTCACTGAGATGCAGACTAAGGCTGATTTTAAAAAGTCAATTCTATTCCAAACACTGATGTATATAAAACAGAAGATATAATAACACTGCAGAGAGCAATTAAGAAATCTCTAGTATGATATGGTGGATTGATTCTTTGCAGTTTGAAAAGGTACTGTCCTCACACAGATAACTACCTCAGGAATTTAAGAAGAGGTGATCCTACTTAGCATTCAGTTTTGCAGCAGGAGTGTTTACAGACTGAAGAAGACATGAAGGAAAGTAAGAAGTCACTGGGGAAAGGTTCTGTCCCTGGTAAATCACAGCACATATCAATGTGGGCATAAAATGAAAGCAACCAGTTGAAAATTTATGAATCAAAATTATCAGGCTCGACATGGTCATGTGATGTGCCACCTCTATAGATAACCTGATGTCAGAGAAGCAGCAGATGAGGCTTTCATCAAAGAACTGGAGGAAGCCTCACATTTGCAGGCCCTGGTGTTCATGGGAGATTTTTACCATTCTAACATCTGCTAGAGGGACAATACAGTCCAGCACAACCAATCTAGGAGGTTTCTGGTGTGCACTGACATCTACTTCCTGACACAGGTGATCAAGAAAGCAGCAAGGGGAGATGCTCTGCTGAACCATGTTCTCACATACAAAGTACAACCAACCAGAGTTGAGAATATCAGAGGCAATCCTGGTGCAGTGACCATGACATGATGCTGTTCAGGAACCCTCCTTGGGGGGAGAAAGCTAAAAAGCAGGGCCAGCTGTATACAGGAGGAATAGGGAGGCATTACTTCTGCTTACACCCGGTAAAATTAGAAAGTAAGAAATTAGTAAGTAAGAGAAAAATTCCTTTCATCTGTGCCCATAAAGAGCCAACTAGCAGTAAGCAAGCACTGAAATTAAAAAAAACGAGAATGGTCAAAAAAATCAAACAGGTTGCCATGACAGGTTGTGGAGTGCTCATCCATAGAGATATTCAAAATTCAACTGAGCAAATTGTTCTATCTAATGATGCTTGAGAAGGGGCTTTGGGTTAAACAATTTCTGGAAGTGCCTTTGAGACTCAACATTTTTGTGATTTTGGGATTCTATGATAAAGAAATAAAACAGGAGGGCATTTTGTCTTATAGATTATGACTTAGTATGTGCAATATAAGCCAGGAACAGATATTTACTTCTATTAAAAAGCTATTTAATGAAGTTTGGAGGAAGGTCATGAAATTAAACTGATCTGTGTTCATACCACAGGGGAATTGGTCATGTTAATAATGGTATAAATCCCAAAACTAGTACCACCATTGCAAACTAACTACTGAAAAATCAGACAAAAATGGGTAACTGTTGCCTGAAAGCATCTGGACCAGGTTTGCATTCAAACATAACACACAATGAAACCATAGAAGTGTATATAAACAATACATTCCTAGTTAGCCATCTGGTCTCTAGCTGCTGCCTCTGTGTTTGCTGACATGGGATACTGGCACATGAAAACCTGACTGGTATTCATAAAATATTTTATCAAGTACAATCTTGCTATAATTAGAGTAACACACACGTAGAGATAAACTCAGTCTACTCTGACGTAGCCTAATATCAATGTCCTAATTCCTGGAAAGCTAATTAAACTTTTTTTTTAACAGGTAAGCGTGGGTATTTTTCCCATTTCACGTAGATTAATTTAATAATAATAATAATTGCATACATTGGAAAGGACCTTTCAGATCATTGAGTCGAATCATCAAACCAACTCTAGCATGCCTTTTACCTGACAGGGACTTGAACCCTCCACCCTCAGATTAGGAGTTGATCTGCCCACCCAGGTTTAACATTCTATTCTTGAGATTTTGGCATTTTATTCTCTATGGATACTTTGGTGATAATGCAACTTCAGTAAAATTTGGATAAATTTCAACATCTTTAAATAGATATTTGATCTATGAAACTCACATCTGGCTTTTGAAAAGTCATCTATAGAATGCAAACACATCTGAGAAAAAGAAGTGGAAACAAACTAAAATTTGCTGACAGTATAACAAGTTAAACATGGAAATAATAAAGGCATTCGATTGCACAAAACAACAAAAATACCAGTGTTCTCTGCAGCACTAACCTTTCACATCATAGAAACTGACAAATGACTGATCAGGTAAGATAAAACTTCTGGATTTTTTCTCAGCAGGAGGGTTTTTTTTTAACCACAGTAGCAAATAGAGTGCCTGAGATATGTACATCTGCTAAGAACTGATGAGTGCAGTAACTCTGGTCTCTAAAATCACACCCATCTATAAAAGCTTGTAAAATAAAAATAACCCGAGGTAAAGGGAAAATGCCTATTAAGATATGAAGCAGGGGGCTTGATTGTGATTGAAGGAATTCATAGAAAATAACATTTTCAAAGGAGAAACAGAAAATTGAGCACCTCCCAGTGTAAGGATCAACAATACACTTTGATAAAAGGCTTTGATCTTAGTTTTTATCTGCCTGTGACACTATGCTAATTAACTAGAAGAAAAAGGTGGGCAAGATGGCCTCAAAAAACCATCTGATTTCAAGAAGTAGCAGATTTAGTAACACACTTGAAAGGGTCCAAGCTTTTTATGATCATAATTTTGAAAAGTAAATCAAGTCAGATCCTACACATAGTGGAACAGCACTCATATCTGTATCATTGACTGGCCCAAAAAATTACAAGTAAATATTATCTTATTTAAAACTTAATTTGGGGAGAAAATTTTTAAGGTTATTTTAGTAGGCAAATATCATCTTTCTTCATTGTTTTGTTTGCAAAAGCTCTCTTTAGACAAACACACTGAAGAAATGAGAGAGAAGCATAAAATCAGTATTTGTAGTAAGAATACTGAGATGATTTCCTGCTGGTTTAAGCCTTCAGGGGTCACCTGAAGTATCACATCAGAGAAATAACTCCCTTCTTTAAATAACTCCCTTCTTTAAAACCTCCTATCCATAGCCATGGGATTTGCACTTCTAAAATAATTTCATTGAAATAAAAGACTGCAAGAAACGTTTTAAATTAAGCACAAATAAAGGAAATCCAGAGTTAATGCTGCCTCACTGATGCTGTTCTTAATGGATTCCCTTCTGCTTAGGTGTTGTTACAGCCCCAGTAATTCCTGCAGAACTGCCGGTTCTCTGAGTTCATGAAAAGTGAAAACACAAGGGTATGAGCTAAGAATACAGGGACAACCCTGCTCTGAATTTCTGTGCTTTAGCTGCCTTAAATGACAGCTATAACAATATACAAGCAGTTTAGCACTGTCAGTGTGGGATTTGGGCAGTGAGTTTAGTTTACTGTTGACAAATATAGTACTTGAGCCCAAACCATCTATCCCAGGATAGAACATGGTATAAGAGGTTGTTGACTAGAAACTATGAATAATTCATTGCCTGTGTTCTCTTTTCAGTAAGCTAGTAGGTCTTGTTTTAGATCAAGCTTCCCAGTACAGCAGGATGTTGTCATCTAGGATGACTGGAAACATTTTTGTTACTCTCTTAGTATGTATTGGATTTTAAAATGGAGTTCAAAGGGCCAGAACAGACAGGGATATTCTCTCACAATATCCTTGCAATGTGAAATTCAGAGGGCCAAAAGGGAAACAAAAATAAGTCTTACTTCACAGCAAAGAGACTAGAAATGCTCTGTGGTTTTTCTGTGATACTTTTGTCCTTCACTGTCATGGTTTGAGTCAGGTTGGCCAATGACAGGACAACAGATGCTCTCCCTGACATCTCACCCCAAGGAGGGGAATAAGAGAGAGAAAGACATTTACAAGTTTAGGTAAAAACAAATCTAATTTAATGAAATGTTAATAAAATATAAAGGAAACAATGAAATAGATCTTTCCCCAAGAAATTTCAGGGCTTTAAACTACATGAGAAGGAACGGTGGGATGATAATATCAGGCTTGTCTGTACAAGCTGTGGCTAGTGGGACAGTGTCCAAGGGCAGGCTCTTGACTGCTGGCACCAAGATGTGCTGAGGGTACTGTATTACAATTGCAGCCTAACAGAAATAAGTCAGGAGCTTTGAATGTAGTCGTAGTCAATAGGAAAAAATCTAAGGAGCACCTTATGGGGCAGTCCTTTCATAAAGTTGCACTGTCAGCAACCCAGCCTGAAGTGCCTTTATACAAGCACACACCACATGGGCAACAAACAGGAAGAGTTGTAAGCTACTGTACTGATGGGAAACTATAAAATCATGGCCATCTCTGAAAACTTGTGGAGATTGTGCTCCTAGGCTATTCAGAAGGGTCAGGTGAGGCAGGAGGGGTGGAGGGGGCGAGGGGTGCCCTCAATATTAAGGAAAGTTTAGAGTGTGAAGCGAAGAACATTGTATGTCAAGATTGAAGGCAGCCTGGGGTGCACTGATCATGCACTGGTAGAATTCACAGTATTGAGGCATGTCAGCCAAGGAGCACAGCCAGGACCCTGAACTTTAGAAAGGAAAACCTGGAGCTCTTCAAGGAGTTACTAAATAGGGCACACTGGGAATTTGTCCTTGAGAACAAGGGGCTCTTCAAGGATGTTTTTCACAAGAGAGCTCCACCTCTTCTCAGAGAAGACAGAAAGGTATAGATTTGATGGGTGAACTGCTCGGTGGATAGAAATTGGCTGGATAGTTACATACAGAGGGTAGTTGTCAATGGCTCATTGTCCAGGTGGAGATGAGTGACAGGTTGAGAGAGGTGATTCTGCCCTTTTACTCTGCTATTGTGAGACCCCACCACGAGTACTGTGTCCAGCTCTGGAGCCCTCAGCACAAAAAGGACATGAACCTTTTGGAGAGGGTCCAGCAGAAGGTCACGCTACATTGCCAGGGCAAGTAGCAGTAGGATGAAGGGCAATGGCTATAAATTAGAGGAGAGTAGGTTTATGTTAGACATTGGGAGAAAGTTTTTCACTATGATGGTGGTGAAGCACTGGAACAAGTTGACCATAGAGGTAATGGAGGCCCCATCCCAGGAAAAATTCAAGGCGAGGCTTGATGAAGTTTTGGGCAACCTGATCTAGTGCTGGATGTCCCTGCTCACTGCAGGGCAGTTTGACTAAGTGGCCTCTGAAGGTCCTTTCCAACCCTGTGACTCTATGATGTACAAAAATGCACAACACTGTATCAAGGTCCCAGGGAGATCTCACTGGGCAAGTTCCATCCTGGACTAAGTGACAAATAGGAACTGGAACACATTAACAAGGATCAAAGGTAGACAAGCTGACAGAGTCCTTCTCAGACATCAGTCACTGAAAAAAGAGAGGCACTGAAGAAACTTAACTATATGGCAGAATGCTGTCACCTAAAATTATGGCTAGGTTTGTGGATTTTTTTTACATATTGAATTCAAAATTATATTGTGAAAGGGATCCAAGAAGATGACATTGTTGAGATCACTCTCTGAAAATGATACTGCATACAAATTTTAAAGGCTAGTCTACTGAAAAGTAGAAAAGCTTTCTAAAATTATCAGTAGTTAATTCTTTCTGAAATTCAACCCAATATTTGAATTACTCTAAAATCTTAAGAACTTTAACCAGGTAGCATACCATTAATTCACAGGGAAAGGCAGAAGTTTATGATTAAATCTTTTTTATAAACCATTTAAAATATACTAGAGGTAAAATGAGGACTAAAATTATTTGAATTCTAGCCATTAAATGAAGGAACCCATTTTCTTTCTCAGAATAACAAACTAAAGTAATTAACACTTTATTCTGTAAAATTAAATGAAATATAATTATTGCAGCATAGAACCATAGAATAGGTTTGGTTGGAAAGGACCTTAAAGATCATCGCGTTCCAACCCCCCTGCCAT